>JADNRX010000598.1:0-30225 GCA_015501595.1 Hymenopellis radicata | reverse complement strand
AACTTTCCGCCACAGCGGCTCGCTAGGATTAGCAACCTCCTTCTTCAAGGGGTTCTCCAATGCCGATTTTGCACGCTGCGAGTCAGGCCTCCACTCTTTGTCGGCTGGAACGAACTCGTTGAGCTCCATAAGGAATATCTGGATAGTTCTGAAGGAACAGTTCGTGTAGCTGCTTGACATGGGTGGCCATATCGCTGTGAACGTGCCGAGTGAGCGACGTTTAGTAGGTCGAAGCCATAACGTACATCTTCCCAGACCTGCAGGCCCATATCGATTGCACCAGCGCCTTATACTTCGCGTCCCCCGCTATCATCTGAACACGACCGACAAGCTGCACGAGGCGGACTGCAGTGCATATCGCGTCAAGACCGTCCCTAAGAGGGGATCGTAGTAGTAATCTGCCGAAGCCCTTGCCGCATGGATATTGGAGTTGTGGATGCCCTTTGAGAACGTCCTCGAGGATGTACATGAGAACGGGTGTGATGTCCGGAAAGCTTCTACGCCTCTGAAGTGGACAGTCTTCAGTCGACTTTGTCTGGGCGGGAGAAGCACACTCACGGGAGGAGAGTCTCTTCGTAATCCATGAATTCTGCTATGAGCGCGTCGAATGTCTGGGCTCGTTGACGAGTTGTTCTTTTGCGTACAGCAGGAAATCGAATGCGAGGCTCAGGGCGGAAGGAGGCCTTGCATTTGGGGGCCCGTTGGGTGTGGTAGATAGTATGGCTGACAACGGAATGCGGTCGGACATGATAGTAAATGGGAGGGACTATCAGTGGCGAGGTAGGGCGGTAGATAGAGATTCAAGAACAAAGGGATGGTTCTTTCTATTACTTCTAAAGAGGGTTTGTGAATACATACTATGACAAAGAAATAAAACTCAGCACGAGTCGAAGACCACGCAGATAGTCACCGTTTTGTGCCAGGCATCTGGAACGCAACAATCAGATTCGAGGATGAGGGGATGGCTTCGCATCTTGTACATGTTCTCTTTGATGTTTCGACGCGTCTTTCACCGAGCAACAATGAGTAGCGCGAGTCACTGCAGTCCTTCAAGTGTCGTCGAATAATCTAAGCTGTCCAAGACGGGGCGAATCCTGAACAAAGCAGTATTGAATTTTGACCGTGGTTACCAAGAAGTGCAGATCAAAGGAATAGCATCCAATGATAACAAAACCAAACACGCGCGCGTTGTGGTTCTTTCTCTTCGTGGATTTCCCAGATATATTTACTTTTCTCACCCAGGAACAGCAGACTTTCGTCATTGTACGCATTCACCACGATAGACGTTATGCTCTCCCCGACAAGCTTGACTTTGCGGTCGTCAAGGCTGACGGATTCATTAGTACGCATGTGAGTTGATATTACTTCGTTGTCGCAGCCTGGGCCCTGCCAGTCGTCCAGTCCGGACGCATGCCAGTACGCGTTTACAGAACCTTGTATTACAACTAACGTACTTTTTGATACAGCTGGTGGAATGCAACACGACCACATTCTCGCGAGATCCTACTTATCTCATCGCCTAATGGCATTTGAGCGCGTACTACTGTACTACTTAAATAGCCTGGCGCTTAGCTAATGACGGACTTCTGCGAAGGACGCACCTTGCGCTCTTCCATCAGCATGCCAGACGATAGCACTGGACCACAAAGCCGTCATAAGAGCTCTAGCGGAAAGACTCCCCGAACTCGTCTTCCTCCTCGAGCAGTGTAGGCCGCACGCCAATCCCGGAAGGCTTGATAGACCTTCTATCCTCTCGCGATGCACTGCACGCTGCAGCGTCCACGGTTATCATGGCGCCTATGCAAGCTGTTCTACGGGCATTGATGTCGAGAGACCTCGGGAACCTCAGTCAGCACCTCCTCGAGCTGATACAAGCGATCGTACGAGGGGAAGATTTGAGGCGAATCTTCGAAGCGTTTGGGCCCTACATTGCTGCGCACCCGGAACAGGTTGCTGGATTGGTTATAGGCATCGTACGAGGGGCAAATCCTCTTGCCTTGGCTGGCTTCGGCCTCTTGGGCTTGGTCGTCCCCGGTGCGTTGTACTCCGTCGTGTGCGTGGCTGTATCGTAACTAGAAATCATTTTAGCGGCGTGGCAGGCCTCCTTTGGAAATGTCGTTGCGAGCCTAAGCCTGGTTACCTTCCTCCAGTCAGCGGGGATGCCCAATGAAGTGGCTGTTCCTCTCACAGGTGGCCTGATGGTCGGTGCGGCTGCCGCTGCAGCAGCTCTGACTGCTAAGTCGGAAGTCACTCGGTTCAAACGTGCCAAATTGTAACAGGCCCGAGAAATAGACGACGGTAAGGTGAAGAAGACTTGAACCAAACTCTACGTTGGAAGTGTGTACAGTGTTATCTCGTTTAGGTTGATGACGGCGTGCCCAGTGTTCACGAGCTCGTGTACATGGAAAAAATATATATCATTCAAGTAAAGAACCAGCAAGAGAACCAGACACTTCATTGCCGAGCTAATGGCCACCCTTTCTTTCTCCGATTCCATTCTTGAAGATATCCCAGAACAGAGAGGCGCAACGTACAGTCAAGAGTTCTGAGCTGCTGATCAAGCGCTTCCCAGTATTTGTTTTTTGCTTCCGCCTGTCATCTTCAGGCCATGTCGCTCATAGTATTCGTAAGTCACTAACTTTTCTTGCGCCCACTCCCGTTCACCAGCGACGTCGACCTCAGGCTTCATCGTTCTTTGTCTGCTTATCTATGTTTGTCAATACTACAAGACGCTCCTTTGTCACTCTTATACAACGACATTATCCCACTGCAATTCATCCGACTCCAACATTCCTACCTTCCCTTCTATCTGGACAGATCGTGGTTCACAAGGAGCCTCGTCTGTAACTTCGCTATTCTTTTGATGGCTCTGGTCGATCGGCACCAGCCTTGTGCGCCCCGCTCGGTCCACAGAGTCTACGGAATCGCTGCCGTCTTGGATTTCTCTGGTACGGAGCTCTGAAGAAGGCCGGCGTGCCTTTCGCCGTAGAATTTCTCCTTCCAGCTCTCATCACCGTGCCCTTGACCTCTTCTTTGTTCGACTTCTCGCCTGCGGCTTTGCTTTTGGGGTGCTTTTTGCTTCAAGCGCGTTGAGCGTCGGCATCTTGAGCTTGAGCCTCCTTCTGATACTTCATCCTGACTGCGCGTGTAAAATGCTGCTCACTTATCATTGCTTCACCATTCTTGATACTCCCGATGTACAGCATTGACATATTCAGCTAGCATACGTCCGATGCCAATTCGACAGTCCGCATCATATTGAGGTTGAAATAGTGAAATGCCTATTAGATGTATTAGGCGTGGCTGTACTTGTCTGGCTATCTACCAAGAAATATACGCGCCCAGGCCGAATTTCCGTGGTGTAGTAGAGAGGCAAGAGTAGATCGACTGTGATACAGGTCGATGTCCGCTAACGCCGCCGGCCCGGCAGATCTCGATCGAGGAGTTGAACTACACGTGGTTGATCTGCGCACGGACCACTCTTCCTTCCTTACCACCACTATCGCCAGCGACGACCACGACGGCGGGGAAACGACGCTGATCCAATTCTCAGATAACTGCCATGGACGTCGACGAGCCAATGGCCACTGCTGAACCGACGACGAGGCCAGGGTCGGCAAAGGATGACGCGGATTCGCCCATGAAAATTACGGCTGATATGCCGGAGGCCAAAGAGGATAATGAGATTACTCCAGGAGCAGCTGTGCACGAGGCCGGCTCTTTTCAAAGACCACCATCCCCAGCCGCATACCCATTGCCTCCGAGGGGCAGCAGGAATCGGTGGCGCTCTTGCAGCTCGAGGACTTGCCCATGGACACTACGCCGCCACATCCTCTGGCCCCGCAGGAGCGGTCATTGAATGTCAACGATGCCCTCGGCTACCTCGACTCTGTCAAAGTGCAGTTCCACGAGCAGCCGCTGGTGTACAACCAGTTCCTTGACATTATGAAGGAGTTCAAGAGTCAACGGTATGTCAGTCAGTAAATATCTTCCGCGCCTCGCTTACACTTTTCCAAGCATTGACACCCCAGGCGTTATTGAACGTGTATCACATCTCTTTTATGGTCACCAACAGCTCATCTCGGGATTCAATACCTTCTTGCCGGCTGGGTACAGCATACAATATCGCTCCCCCGACACCATCACGTTCACGTCGCCAACAGGCACGACGACAATCCATCCTCAGCGCATGGTGGCACCTCCCCCTCCGCCGCCACCGCCCCGCGCGCGCTCACGCGCTCGATCACCCGGCGATGATTCTGTCTCCATCACGCCCGCTTTTGAATACATTCAGAGAATCAAAATGCGCTGCGACACGGACACGTACAAAGAGTTCCTCGACATACTCTCCCGATATCATAAGAAATCAACGCATGTGGATGATAAAGAAGTCCTGGAGCATATCGGTCGACTCTTCAAGGACGAGCCGGATCTTTACAGGGATTTCCATCATTTCTTGCCTGAATTTTCAGAGGGCTCAGATAAACCACGGATGGACGTTGTTATTCCTCAAAAGCGCAAGCGTCGGGACAAGGATAAGGAGCGAGAAAAGGACCGCGACAGGGAAACGAAATCCTCCACGCACCATAAGGTACCTATCTTCGTCTCGGTTATGACACTTCTGACATGCATACTTCTAGGCGAAGAAGACAAAAACATCGGCGCACGATGCACCACCTTCGTCTGTAAAGCCTGAACGACGACATGCACCTCCCCCGCCTCGTTCCGACGACTCGCAGTTCTTCGAACGCGTCAAGCGGGCACTGGGCAGTAACGACTCGTACACTGAATTCCTTAAATTCATCAATCTCTTCACCCAGGGCATGATCGATACAGGGCGTCTCCTCAAGGAGACGCGGAATTTTCTTTTGGTTGATGTGGAGCTCATGAAGCAATTCAAGGAGATCCTTGGGTGGGATGAGCGAAGGGAGAGGGAGTATGTTCAGTGGGAAAGGGACCAGCCGTATGGCTTCACAAGACCTATTATCGCTGGCTTCCAAGACCGACCGACGCGGACGGATATGGGGATTCAGTACGGAAGCTATAGAAAGCTGTCGCCTGCTGTGAGTTGATTTACACGTGGCATTCGAGTGGAAGTAACGCGCATATATCTCATAGGAAAGCAACGTCAAATGTGCAGGGCGTGACGATATGTGCAAGTCTGTGCTCAACGATGAATGGGTGTCTCATCCAACTTGGTCGAGCGAAGACCCGCCGATGGTATCAAACCGCAAGAATATGTTTGAGGAAGCCCTCCATCGCTCCGAAGAAGAGCGTCACGAGTACGACTTCCACATTGAAGCTATCACGCGTACCATCGCTATCCTAGAGCCTATCAATAACAAAATTGCACAGCTCAATTCGGAGGAACGTGCATCGTTCAAAGTGAAGCCCAACCTGAATGGGTCGGCGAAGGCGATCAATCACCGCGTCATCAAGAAGATCTGGGGACGCGAGGGCGGGAACGAGGTTATCCAGGCGATGCAGGACACACCCAGTCAGGCGATCCCGGTCGTTCTGCAAAGGCTCAAGGTGAAGGAGGAGGAATGGAAGCGCGCGCAGCGGGAGTGGAACAAGGTCTGGCGGGAGGTCGAGGCGCGGAATTACATCAAGTCTCTGGACCAGCAGAGCATCACGTTCAAGGCCACGGATAAGAAGGCGCTTACCGTTAAGGCCTTCGTGAGCCAGATCGAGGCAGCGCGGGAAGAGCAGATGGCTAAGCGCGCGAGTCTGATTGATCCGCTGTTTGCGCGGACGCGGCCTCGTCATCAGCTGGAGTATATCGTGGAGGATATGGGCGTGATACAGGACGTGCTGAAGCTAACGTTCTCGTTCCTGGATCGGACGCAGGGGCAAATTGTGAAAGAGGAGAGGCGGAGGATTGAGACGTTTTTGCGCGTGTTTGTGCCGTTGTTCTTCATGCAGGATGCGGCGGTGTTTAATAGTGCGTTTGCGCTTCCTGGGGATGGAGGTGCCGCCGGTAGCGATGTCGAGATGAGCGACGGGAGTGACGCAGAGAGTGCGAGCGGGAGTGTGAGTGGTAAGGGTAAAGGGAAGAAAGGGTTACTCGGTGGGGGTGGCGATTTGAGGAAGAAGCTTCTCAAGAGCGAACAGGCCAAGTCGACGAATAGGCAGACGAGGGCACAGGACGCGGAGCCGTCCTCTTCGAGGATGGAGTCGCCTACTCCTGTAGAAGGAGACGGACCTGGCAACAAGCCCAAGAAGGGTTTCTTTTTCACCAATACGACCTTCTACGTTCTCCTACGTCTGTTGGAGGTGAGCTTCTCGTGCTTCATGACCAACGCCCGACTGACTTTGGTCAGGTGTTATACTCCCGCTTGTCTCTGTTCCGCGACTTGGTGGTCGAACAACCCGCCGCCAATCCAGTCGCTGTATCCGTGGGCCTGTCTGCTGAGACAACGGCGTTCATCGAAAGTAATCTCGCAGATGCTAGTTCGCATCCGAACCATTATTATGAGCTTATGTTGGACTCGTGCGAGCGGGTGTTTGATAATGAGCTGGAGCAGTCAGCGTTCGAGGACCAGATGCGCCATATGTTTGGGGTCAAGGTTCGCGTCTTTCTCTTCTGTGGTGTTCCGATACTAACCTGAGGTGTTTAGCATGCGTACAAGATATTTACCATCGACAAGGTTATCGGCTCGCTCATCAAGCAGGTACTTTTCAAGAACCTTTTCAGTGGGGTTAAAGGACTGATTACGTAATCGAAAGGTTCAAAGTGCTCTTGCAGACCAGAAGAGCAACGACCTGTTGAACAGGTTGAAGACGGATCGTGGTGTTCCAGTCTTGACCATGCAGGACCAGGTCAACAGCCGACATAATGCAGAGAAGATCCTGGGCCCTGACGAGAATCTTTTCCGGATCGACTGGGTATGTCCTTGCGAAGGCTTCTGAACTTGGGCTTACCTGCGGTTGTTAGCTACCCGATTCGAAGACTATGACGATCCAGCTCATAGGGAAAGACGATACGAGCTTTGACGACTCTGAGGTTCTCACAGGACGATGGCAGGAATATATCAAGGCCTATGTTTCTGTGAGCGAACGCCCGTTATATTCAGCAGGACCCACTAATGAACATCGACTCTAGTCTGCTCCTACTTCGGATTCTTTGGGCGAAGTGCGCTCGCCGTTCTTGAAAAGGTATGCCGCTTTTACCTTACAGGGCGCCAAGCTCATCGTGTTTTCAGGAATATGCCAGTCAATGCCAAAGAGCCCATGGCCCGCACCTCCGACGGCTTGGAGATCAAGGTGTGCGTGCGGACATACCGGCTATTCTTCGTGCAATATACAGAGGACTACTTTTGGAAGATTCGCAACAAGGAGGAGACAGAGCAGTCCGCCAGGAACCTTCGGAAGCGGAATCTGTTGAGGAAGAAATGGCTGAAGGACCTGGAACGGCCACCTCCTACTACTAATGATAGCTCATGATCTTTCTGTGTATTTTGCTTTGCGGTGTTGTATCTATACTTACAGGATATTTATTTCGGTGTTGTATGATTCGCGGACCGGTCAATTGAAATAGATATGCGGAGAACGGCAGGCAGATTGTAACACATGGCGCCTTACTCCGAACTCTCGCGTTTCTTACCCAGGTGCTTCTTCCTCTTCTCTTCCATGTACTTTCTGAGGTTTCTCTAGGAGATTGAACTCGAGAGTTTTTCGCGGCCGATAATGGCTAGGACGTGCCTCATGACCTCAGGCAACGCTATCTCGTCTGATTGGCAATGCACCTTTCTGCGAGGAAATTCAAATTATTCAACTTGTCCTCCGCCGCCTCCGCCTCTGTGTTACTTAAATGTACAGCTATCGTCCACTGTACCGCCCCAACATGGCTCTTTCGTTGGCTTCGCTGACGACAGAAATCCGAAATCCTGCGACGGTGGATATTGACTCGGCCGACACGATGGATCTGTGCAAAATAATAAACGATCAGGATGCTATGGTCGCTGGCGCCGTGGCGGGCGTGCTCCCGACTATAGCCGAGGCTGTGGATGCCATAACGGAGCGCATCCATCTTGGGGGGCGCTTGTTGTACATGGGTGCTGGGACGAGCGGCCGGTATGTGGTTATACTTCTCCCAAGGCGCTTCTCACTGTTATAACTACCAGCCTTGGAGTATTGGACGCCGCAGAGCTCCCGCCGACATTCAACGCCGACCCGATGCAGTTCATCGCGCTCATAGCCGGGGGCGACGCGGCGCTGCGTTCGGCGCGCGAAGGCGTCGAGGACTCGCGCGAGGCGGGGATTGCGGACCTGGAGTCGCTCATGCCCTCGACGGAGGACGTGCTCATCGGGATCGCCTCGTCCGGGCGGACGCCGTACGTGCTGGGCGCGCTGCAGCGGGGGAAAGCCCTGGGCTTGCTCACCATCGGCCTTGTGTGCGTTCGGCCGAGCGCGATCCGGCTGGAGCGCAATTGCGCGCTGGTGATCGACCCGGTACCGGGCCCCGAGGTGCTGACGGGGAGCACGCGGCTCAAGGCGGGGACGGCGACGAAGATGGTGTTGAATATGATTTCGACGGGGGTGCATATAAAACTGGGCAAGACGTATGGGAATCTGGTGAGTGGTTGGGCGTGTGTGAGTATTGATTATCTAAGTGTTTTGGGCAGATGGTGGATGTAAAAGCCTCGAACGGCAAGTTGGTGGATCGCGCTCGGCGGATTATTCGTACTGTTGCTGCAGAGTTTGGGTTACCGCCGAGTTATGCGTCGATATTTGCGGACGATGAGCAGCTCGATGCTGTGGTTCGTCGATGTGACGGGAGTGTCAAGCTCGCTCTTGTCGTTGTTGTTTCTGGATGGGGCCTCGATCTGTGTAGAGATGCCCTCGAAAAGCGTGATGGAAATCTGCGCGCTGTTCTCGAGGATGTCAGATACGAGACAGTCGTACGTGTGTTCAAAAGCTGATGGTCCTACTTATTAAAGGATGTTTCGCTCGACAAAGTAGATTACCCAATGTGAATGTTCATATACCACAAATAATTTACAGCTTTTTTACAAGAAGCAAAGCAACTGGCCAATCAACCATGAGCTTGTCCTGCGCCTGATATTCTTTGCCATCAACTTCGCTTGCACTTTTCATCAAAGCTTTCCAGAATCTCTCCGAGATATCGCCGTCTGTACGCTGAAGATCTTCGGGGTAGCGCTCGTGGAAGGTATGCAGCGAACTCGCGGTACGAAGATATCCAAGAAGTCCACCCCACGTTGTGGCGTTGCGAAGAATAACCGGGAACACGTTTGCTCTCGGGAAGCCGGAGTGGTAAGCACCTGCACTTACAGTATTAAAGAGACTAGAGGAATTAGATTGCAATAACACGTACCAGTGAAATAGATCCTATCCATTTCTCCAAATCCTAGGTCCGTCGGAGGTGCAGGGACATCGACTAGATGATTCTCAAGAATCGTGCGTCCTGGCCGCTGCCAATGAGGGCCTAGTGATGTTGCTGGATCTTCGCCCTGCATGAACTCAGAGATCAGAGGAGTGAGTGAGGGATATTTAGTCAAGCGGAATTCGCTGTAGACCTGAGATGGCGGTCAGCCTGACACCGCGCGCGAGGAAGTGGAGCACCTACCCAGAAAGCACCTGTCCCTCCGGGGCGTATCACCCGTGAGAGTTCCGGCCATAGCTTGGACCAGTCAAACCAATGGCATGCTTGAGCTAGTGACTAGGTTCAGACGCGTACGGTTTGGAAAAGGGGAGACGAACCAGCGATGACCATGTCTGTTGATTGATCTTCTAAGCAATCGAGCTTCTCCGCCGCAGATTGTACAAAGGTGAATTGCGCCAATGCATCTACCCCGCCGATATCAGATTGACGCGTGATATCGTGTTGGTGAATTCTTACCTTTCCCGAGCGTGTCAAGGATGTGGGACTTGGCGCTAGAGATCATCTTCTCGCCCGGTTCGATGCCGATGACCTTCTTGAACCTGGTGAGTTCTGTCGTAGCTTGACCTGTGGATGGTCAATTTAATGAGTAACCTGTTATTCGTACTTGGACATTAATGACTGACCAGTTCCACAGCCCAAATCCACAGCTTGTTCCCATCTTGGACTTGCAACTACGCGCCCTTTGGCTGTCCTCTCTGGACTCAAAGCCTTCACGTTCGGTGGTATCCCTGTGCCGTGATAGGCGAAGATGTAGTCAAATAGGGCCTTTGGGTAGGTCGGCCTTGAAGCAGCGTAAATAGTGGCATCGAACGTCTGCTTCGCGAAGGTGGACATCGTCGACTTGGAGGTGATATTCGTTTGGGTCGAGCTGACTGTCAAAGGGGGAGTATGACAGAGCCATGAAAGCAAAGCTTAAGTATGATATAGCACGTGGAGACGGAGCTTAGCCCCGATTCGGGAAGCCATTTCCGATCATGTGTCCTTCCCATCAGACGGTCATAATCTCTCCTAGTGCGCACGCAGGATCATCGTTTACGCGTCTATTTAAAGCGCAAATTTGAATACCAAGAAGTCATCGACTTCGTGCCAGATTTATGGACACACTCATCATGACCTTGCGAAAGACTGCCAGTTACTCGCAGAAGTGCAAATCCGAAAGTTTGTTTGTTGGTTCTACGGCACCCTACACTTGCTTACAATGCTACGTTACAGCTGTCGATGCTCTCAGAATGCACTTCAAACCAATGTCACTTAGTCTTCTCGAACTGGAATACCCATGACATTCGAGTCGGCCACTTCTTCGCCGCGAACGGTAGACGTATTGAACCTCAACGTATGGCGCGCATTTCGGGCTGTGCTAGCTGTCGATATCTATCTGACGCTGATTTGTGTATCGTGTTCGTCTCTTGACTAGAGCTTTACTCTGATCCTTCGACGTACATAGCAAAGCCTTTCGAAAATACCATTTTTAAGCTTGGATCATCTTCAAACTCCGGAATCATGTCCACATCTTCCTCGACCGCCTAACCTTCGAAGGTCTATCTCGCTAAAGTGCCTCATCGTCTAAACATACGTTGAAAACGTGGTCATGGCATGGTATGACTCGTGCATTTATTCGGTGTTGCGTTCTAATGTCTGTCTACCTCTCAGAAGCTTCATTGATGGAGGCCGTGAGCTGTAAATAGCTGTTATGCTATCGAGGCCCATGGGAGAGGCTATCAATGCGACCTTCTCAGGCTGACGAGTATAAATGCATGAGGTTGCGACCGCTGAGAGATGGCTCCCCTTCCAGCATCCACTATGGTTTCGAACTTATACTATCGTGGCTCCGACTACCGTCGTCTCCAGGGAATTGAAATATCGGCCGTATGGCGTCGAGTCTCTAATCTATGTGCGCCTATTCCCCGAGGAAAATATGTGATGCATCAGTGTTTGCGACGGGAGAACACTGTTAGTGCGTGCGCTGGCTCGCTTCGGTTGAGCGAAGCAGACAAGCCGTGTTCGGAACGCTTACGCTCAAGGTCGACGACCTTATCCTCGAAAGACTCCTGTCCTCGCCCGTCGAGTACGATCCCGAAATACGTTCATCGTGTTAGTCTTATCACCAATCGCGATCTTGATGGCCGGCATGTGCATCGACGAAAATTTCAGATGCTGCAGCTTCGCAATGCTAACATACGCGCTGCGACTGTTGAATGGGATGCGCCATTGACGAGCCTCTGCTGGAATATCATCCCCATATCGTATCCCTCTGTTTTCGACCCCGCCCAAGATATCGTTGCGTGTCGACGCAGTCCATTAAGTTCACACAACCTGCACAAGGAAGTGTATTCACTACAGAGAGGGTTTTGAGAAAGGTGAACTACATATAAACGTGGTGCAAGGAGTCGCGTAGTTGATTTTGTGGGTTAACGGGAGGGATAGGTAAGGCAAAGTACTGATGTGAGACATCTTAAATGAGAGTATACAAGTAGATGGTACGAACAGTAAGAGATAAAACAAAAAAAAATGATTCAGGGTACGGTCTGCGATCCGGTCCATACTAACCCCGGGTAGGTCTTATGCACACCATCATCAGCCAGACCGAAACGAGATAACAGTGTACACACCTCCAAGAGTTTTGCTCAAGTCTTCTTCACCTTACCATTCATCCATTCTCGGGCCTGTTGATATTTGCCGCGTATCCCAGTCACTCCTGGACTAGCGGTCAACACTGCTGTACCGGCGGCTGCGCCAACCATCAGGGCACCTGTGAGAGGAATAGCCACTGCATAGAGCATCCCCGCTGACTGGAGAAAGGCAAACAGGCTTCCCGCAGCGACACTTCCAATCGAGGCCTGCCACGCCGCCGCCAGAGAGCCTGAAGTGATTTCAACTCATTAAGATAAAGCCATGCACACGACGAGGTACAACGCACCGACCACTGGGCCCAGGGCGCCGAAGCCAGCTAAGGCAAGAGGATTTGCGATAAGTACGATGCCTATGACGAATCCAGCGACCTGCCACGGGTGCGCAACGATGTACGATCCAAAGGCTGCGAAGATTCGCCTATAGACTTCCCCTCGCACCATCGCTCGTATCAGTTCGAGGAGGCGCTGACTGAGGTTTCCGATATTTCTCGACGTCAAGGCCTGCAGCATAGCATGCATATGCGCCATGATGACCGGGGGCTCTCCAACACGTGTATTGTTAGAGAATAGAAGGGTTCTCAAGCCGTCGGGGATTGGCGTGCGCTCTCCATTACTCGAGGACGAGGACGAGCTCGGGGAGTTTTTGCCGCTAGCGTCGTTCTGGGGGCCTTGTGGTCCAGTGCTATTGTTTGGCATGATGGCGGAAGAGTGGAAGGTGCGTGGGTTCAACATTGCTTCGAAGAAGTCCATCATTTAAGCTAAGCGCCAGGTTACCTAAGTATTCGCTTAGACGCCATTAGGTGACTAGGTGAGTAGAATTTAAACAATATGCTCGTGTCTCATTCAACCATGTGGCGCAGGAACCTGGCTCTTTCATCCCCACTACTGTACGTTTCGACCGTAAGTTCGCGGCATGTGACGCGTTATGCCGCGAACTTACAGGAAATAGGTTCGTATCCAGGCACACAGCCCGAATTACTATATTTGGATGCTCCGCCATAGCGGAAGCGAAAATTTCCTTTTTGGCCTTGGCGCCCTAAAACAGGTCCGTGATGCGTTATCTTTTCATCTAAGTTCGGTTCCCGTGCCCGCGTGACGCGTTATGCGAACATGCGGTCGAAACCGTACAGTACTTATTCTCAATTCTTCGTCTTGTTTATAATCTTAGAAGGCCCCGAAAATAGGCTTCATCCTCATTTGGGTCTTGTTGTTATTCTCCTCTCGAACAGGCACTGCCACTCCGTGGCGCAATAATTTCGGAGGCTCATTTGATCGTTTCTCGAGAAAGCAATTGTGACCCCAACGTTCCAGTACAAGATCTTCCGTTATGGACATCCTCTTTCGGCGTCATATTCATTGTTCTCTCCGAACAAGGGACCGGAGGGGTTGTTCTCAGGCTCTTATTCTCTTATTATCCTTCTTTCAGCTCCGAGTGGTCGTCAGCGCATCTAAACAACGGGGCTGTTGCGAGGGCCTCAACAATAGCACTTGTTCTCAGCCGTTGTTGAACAGCCCCTTGTTCTAGTGATTTAAGAATGCAGTTCAGAGACAGGGCTTGTCAAATCCCACTCTCTCTCCGTCATATACTTCTCAGACGCTCCCTTTGTATCGCAATCGTTCCCGCATCGAATCAAATCGAGATGTCCTACCCCTTATGCTTTACCGCTCTGCCGTCTGCTTCACCATGGAGCTCCATGTCGCCAAACCCCTACTGGACAAGCGCGCTGCCGCCTGCGTCTCCATCTCCTGCTTCCAACACCAAACACGGACCCTTCTCGCCGCCTTACTGGCCTACTGACGTCAAACCGGCGTCGTGGCCATACCCGTACCAATACCCAGGCTGGTGCAACTACGGGTATTACCACGACAGAACAAACTTTCCCCAGCCCCCACGAAGCACGAACTGCAACTGGAATTCCCATACACATATGACTTTGCCCTAGCGGTTCCAAACGCTTTTTCCTCCAGATATCAGCAGTCCCTGTTATCTATCCCTGTGCCCGGCTATGCACGCCTCACCCCCGCTAACGCGCCTTACTTCAACTGGCCAATATACCTGCCGTGCTCGTCGTACACCTACCCTTCGGGACCGACGTTGCGCGACCTGCACAAGGAACTACACAGACCAGTTCCGCAGAGCGAGCTGGATGTGTTACCCAAGTGGTCCCGGGACGCAGTGTGTAATGCGTTCTGGGCGAGGGTTCAGCGGGTGGGTGGAAGTGCGTACAGCGAAGGGCTGAAACGGGTAGACTTTCTTGCAGGAAAGACAACGTTCAAGGGCGTCAGGCTCGATGGGGCGTGAGCATGGGTGGCTGGGAGTTCGTTGTTGAGTAAACAACGAGTCGCTGTTACTAGCCCCCAATAATGACGATACGAGCCCTATACCTCCAATGTTTCATACCTTGAATGCTATATACCCTCATGATTTTACTCTATTTTGTATAAACGACAGCGTAGTGCGTCATCTTGAAGATGTCATATTCTAATCCTACAGGGCCTCTTAATGAAAAGTACCAAGTACACAAACAGACCCCGTCGCTGTTCTTGTTGGGAGCTGAGAACAGGACAAGGATTCCCGTCGCCCGAACCTGTTTAGTAACTTAGTTCATTAAGAACTAGGAATAAGATCGTCTATTTCCATGAACCCCAGAGTCCTCATTAACCAAAGATCCAGACGCCCCGGACGAATGTGCTGTCTTGAGATTAGTTCTAAGTACTTCTTGTACGACATTCTTGAAACACTCACATATGGAGGCGTATAACGTTTGCTAGCGACATCGTTCGCAAGGGCGGCTGCAATCCTGTGCAGAGGACCGTTTCCTACAGAGTCGCTGGACATATCCTTCGCCTGATCTGACGTCGAGAATTCGACCACATCCCGAATCCATTGCCTATCGGTTTTCCCATCTAAACTCCGGGCAACTTCCCACATTCTCACTATTCCACGACATCCTGCTGGTCGTTAGAGAATACCTGATAGAACAGTGCCCGGCGGGACCCCACACAGGCATCGACAAGGCTACCTTTATCGTTCTACAGCAGCTCATTGAGTCAGACTCCTTCGGCAGGGTGTGACGATGGACGACCGGACAAGAGGGATGCTTTCCAGTGGTAGACTGCTCAGAGCCTGCAACGTGATAGCCTTGACCGTCCCACTCGACTTTCCATTCGTTGAAAAGCCAGACAAGCACAGACACGTCCAATGCATCCGATAGGCTTGTCACCATTTCAACCTCGACATGACGCAGACTGTCGAATTGGAATGGGACGTATGCTCGTGGGCCAAAGACGTGCACGAACTGCTGTGCGCCAGGAGTATTAAGAATGGCGA
Organism: Hymenopellis radicata; assembly: GCA_015501595.1. Classification (NCBI taxonomy): domain Eukaryota; kingdom Fungi; phylum Basidiomycota; class Agaricomycetes; order Agaricales; family Physalacriaceae; genus Hymenopellis; species Hymenopellis radicata. Next base: position 14,858 of record JADNRX010000598.1, on the reverse strand, counting down.
AACAATGATGAGTGAGCGGCATTTTATACGCGCAGTCGGGACGTAGTATAGGAAGGATGCTCAAGCTGATGCTGACGCTCAATGCGCTTGCACCAAAAACCACCGCAAAAGCAAAGCCGTAGGAGATGCGAGCGAGAAGTCCAACAAAGAAGCAGGTCACGGACACGGCGAGGAGGCCTGGAAGGAGAAGTTCTATGACGAAAAGCACACCGGCCTTCTCCAGAGATTGGTACCAAAGAAATCCAAGACGCAGCGATTCCGTAGAGACTCTGTGGACAGAGCTGGACGCGTAAGGTTCATCTGGTGCCGGGCGACGAGCGCGACCAAAAGGGTAGCGAAGTTACAGACGACGCTCAGCCTTGTAAACCACGATCTGTGCAGACAAAAGGGAGGGTGGGGATAGTGGAGGATGAATTGCAGTGGGTTGTCGTTGTACAAGAGCGTCAAAGGAGCGTCTTGTATTAAGGACCGACTGACAAAAATAGACAAGCAGACGAAGAACGATGAAGCCTGAGGCGGCGTCGCTGGTGAATGGGAGTGTGGGTGAGAAAAGCTAATGGCTTACGAATACGAGCAACATATCGACGTTTTCGCGCCACCGTTCCATACTGTCAGTGAACTCGGCCTCGAACGCTCCCCAGACTCCAGCTTCAAGGGCTCCTGGCAAGTCGTTATATGTCGGAGGCATGGCGCGCCTGATAATCTGTCGATATCCAGCTGCATTGAAGAGACTTAATATTATATCCTTAGGTACTGGAAGAAAAGGACTGACTTTCGTGGCTTCTTCCATTCGGCAAATCAATGTTAGAGGAGTTGCCTTCTAGCAGTGACATCCTGGTGAAGTGTTTGATGGGGATTGATCGTTGAGCATAATGGCAGTCCCATTGTTGGTTATTGTTCTTATAAAGAACCGGGTCTAGCCTTTTGTGGATGAAGGACAACAAAGATTCTCCCTTATTGTATGTGCGTCTGCTTGTGTTGATATGCGCTCAGCATTTGGTTCAACTTCAAGACGAGAAGAGGAGAGATGAGGAATACCTGAACGGACTCCATCGCTAGTAGGGCCCCATGAAAAGCTACGACGACGCCAGATGGGCAAGGCGGAGTGAGCCTCAATGGCAGAACAAGTAAGACAGGTAACAATAAGCGCCGACACCGCCAGCCTGATGATGATGGCGGAAGCAAAGAGCAAATGTTCTCTAACAAGCGTTGGATCACCAATCGTCGTGTCTGGGCCGACTGGGAAACGAAGGAGCGCAGTCTCGAACACTGTCACTCACTCTCTATTTCGTATATTTTTTCGTAATACTCGTATTCGCTACCAACCGAAGAGAGCTACAGTCAATTGCCGTACATAGATTTTACGACTAAAACCGAACACGCTACCTCATAGAAGCACAGGGAAACTCAGTGCCGCAACGCGAGCGGTTACTCTGCCATGTCGTTGAATATCCACCGCTGAGCCTCCGTCCCAGCATACTTGCGAAGTTGCACCTCTCCACTGGCTTGAGCAGTCCACACGACGGATGAGTCAGGCCAGCGGATCTGACGGCCATCAGTCAACGAGTCAGGCAGAGTCGCGAGAACAACTCACAGTGAAGTAATCTACGGAGTCATGGGCTTCTAGCATAAATGCAGACGACTCTCCGAGCGGAGCGAGAATGAGTGGCGCAGCCTGTAAGCGTACTTCGGCTCGATAGCAGTAACGGAGGGAATTAAGGCGGGACAAACCTCGCAGTCTTCACTTTCGATTGCCATGGTAAGGGCTTTGTTCGTAAACGTGAAGGCATCGCCGGCAGTCAGATCGAGCATCCACTGTGAAAGGGCATGTTAGATGAGAGCAACGGGAAGAACAAGTACATACAACATCAGGTGCCGTACTGGCGCGAACAAAGACATTCTGGTACTGCTCTTTGGGGGCTACGAGCGTCGAGTTGATCGCGACGCTCCTGATCCTGTAGCTACCTGGAGCGAGGGGTGCTGGAGAGGGAAGGGCAAATCCAAGAACGAAGGAAGAGAGAAGCACGAGTGCGATCATTGTCATGGTAGGGAAGTGGGGAACGAAAGCATTAAAAACCAAGTTTTATATGCGCTCCGTGGCAACGGTGATTCTAGATGCGGAAGGAACTGACGTGTACGTATTGTAATCCTACCTAAACGCAAGTGAATTAGCTATGGTTCTGGAAGAGAAAGAGAGAGAAGGGTGAAAGAAGAGAAGAGGGTCAGACAATGAAAGTCATCCGTCATTTGCAGTCGGACATATGCTTGTATAAATGAAAACATCATGGTATGGGTGGAGACAGTAGTGATTGGATGCTTACCTCCGAAACCGTCTTTCTTAAGCAAAGGCTTATACAAATCCTACACCCAGTCCGAACAGAGAGGGACGTAACATTAGCTCACATCTTCGATCCTGTCAATACGGCTCGAGTCTAGAAGCGACGTCAGTGAATGAAGTATAAAAGTATAAAATAGGAAGAAATCAGTTGGTGATGCATGTTCGAGATATGGCTCAGGAATCGCCAGCTCGGAATGGATGGGTATCATCTTTCATGGGCTAAAAAAATCGAGCATACCTGCATCTGAACAAGGTCGTATTCACAGCGAAATTGGGGGGCGGGGGCGAGTAGTAGACGTGGCGGGAACGCGGGAAGAAGAAAGAAAAAAGTCGCGTTTTGCTCTGTTGATCGAAACTCCGATTAAAGGTCCGACTTATGCGCGTGGCGACCTGACCTTCCTCTTCCTCCAATTCTTCCCCCCTACGTGAGCATCAGTGTGAATAGTCATTTCACTCCTTTGAATAATACAGAAATCTCCCTCTGATTAACGACACAGCGCCATACTCACTCTGTGATTGGTGGCGCAGAATCTTGAAGGCAAACTCTGTCCTTCGGGTAAGTTGAAAGACTAGAAACTTCGGTACGTATCCAACTGCATCGCCTGTTGTACCCACTCTGCTCAGTACTCTGAATTTGGATCCCGTTTGGGTTCCGGACACATTGTTCTCGCCGAACAAGAACAAGGGCAAGCGCCGGGCGGGCGTCTTATTCTTCTCTTTTGAGGGCTGTTGTCTACTCTCCCGTTGCTCACTCTCACGAAAAATACAATAGCCAGCATGCCCGTTGTTCTTTCAGTCAGAACTATAAGAGGCAGCGTCTGTCTAACCACACTCAGCATCAATCTCCATTCCCCCATCTCGAACAAATCCTAACGACTCTGCGCAGACGATGATCGACTCATCCGTCTTTCAATGCACGCCAGACCCCGCTGCTTACCATCCGCCACCTTACTACTGCTATCCTTGGCCTTCGCCCTCGCCAACACCCGAGAAGAAAAAAGCTACTCTCGGATGTCCGTGGTCTGTCCCCAAGAATGAGACATCGAAGCAGCAGCCTCTCCACCGCTGGAACGGGCCCTTCACCGCCCCTCCACCTCCATACCCGTCCAGCGCCGCAGGCTGGTGCAACTATGGATATTATCATGACAAACCTAATTATGGACAGAACTACTATGATGCGTCTCCCAACCTGAACAGCACCAACTACATGTCGTTCACCGGATTCTATGACTTCGCCAGTCCATTTCCCCAGAACCATTTCCACCAGGCGCTACCTATAGGTGGTTCGCAGCTGACGACGTCCGAAGGGTACTTCTCCTGGGACGTCCCCGTCTGGAAGACGAATTATACGATCGCCGACCTGCACGCAATGCTTCTTGCGCCGATAACGCACGAGGAGTGGAACAGGTTATCGTCGAGCGGCAGATCCGCGGTGACGCTTGCATATGAACAGCGTTGTATGAAGTATGGAGGGCGGGAGCAGGGCGTGAAGAGGGTGGACTATTTGCTAGGGATGACACACTTCGCAGGTATGAGGTGGGCCGGATGGAGGTGGGAGTTCGTCGTTCGGTGAACGACTGGATCCAACGAGAGTGTACGAACTTTACGATTTTCCATGTCTGCTCACGATACGACACGCCATATTTCACTTCTTGAACCAGTAGTTACTCGAGTCAGCGATAATATTACTCTGGCCCGGTCCGACTCACTCAAGACTGGGTACATTATCCCAAGTGGCATTTGAGTGGCATAGACAAATTGATGATTGACAAATGGCATTTACACCAATCCTGCTGTTTGCGTATACTCTAGTGACATTTCCCATAACCGTCTTCTGAGCCTTTCATCCAAAGCCATCTTCGCCGGCTCCACTACTGACGGCATCTTAGCCTTTCCCGGCGAAATATACGCGCCCTTGTACTTCTCCTTATCATCCCTCACCGCCTTTCCCGCCGCTGCAAAGACGCTGTTGTACGATCCCCGGTCTGGGCTGTCCAACAATAGGTTCAGAATCGGACGAATGAAGAACGGAACGAGGTGGTTGAACGTGTTTGCGACTCCTGGATGGAGTGCAGTGAGCGTGATGTCCTTCGAGGCGGCTGAGAGGTGATCCTGAAGTGCCTTTGTCCAGAGGATGACGAGAAGTTTGCTGTGGCCATAGCGTATAAGAGCAGGAAAGTACCGGTCTTTGTAGGAGACGTTGAGATCATCCCATGTATCGACTTCGAGAGGCTCGGGGGTCTTGCTGTGTACCTGGGAAGACAACTATCGGTGTATGATGTTAGCAAGTTGGAAAGGAAAGTCGCCAGGAGAAATACGCACGTTCACGATGCGGACATCCGAGTTGGGTTCCTCCGACGTCGAAATTAGAAGAGGGAGGAGGTTTTGGGTGAACACGAAGGGACTCAGATAACTGATGAATCGTCAGTCCCGTTATCGAAGTAGTCATAGAAGGAGAAATGAACCTACTTGATTATGACCATCGCCGACATGCCTGCGAAACAGAATCAGCATACATATGTGCAGAGGACGTACTGGAACGAACCATCGAGGCCCGGCGCATATGCCGACTCCTCGAAGTTATTTCTACAACCGATGTTAGCAGATATGAGAAATCGAAATCATAGGAGGGCACATACACAGCGGCATTGTTCACTATTCAGAAACGATCAGCGTCGTATCAACTTGGGCACGAAATATACTTACCCAGGATGTCTAGTCTCGTTTCTCTTCTCAGAAAGTCCCGCGCCGCGTATTTCACTTGATGCGGGTCGCACAGATCCAACTTCATCCACACGATTTCCCCCTTGACTGTCTCCCCGTGCTTAATCTCGTCAATAGCTTTCAAAGCACGACCTTCATCTCGTCCAGCAATATACACCTTTGCACCGGCGCGCGCAAGGTATCGTACAGTCGCAAATCCGATGCCTTTGCTGCAACAGGTCAAGTCGATGTCGGGTTTCAAGAGAAGCAGAAGACGTACTTTCCGCCAGTGACGATCGCGACCTTACCGTTGAGGTCAACGAGGTCGGTGCTTGGGTTGAATCCGGACATTGGTCAGAGCAAGAGTGCAACAATAGGGTTGTTATATACATGATAACAATCGCATGTTTCATGGGTGGCGTTTCGTGCATCGGAAACTTGCCGCGAGGGTAAGGCGGAGAGAATGAGCTCCATTGTGTTGTTGGAGATGACCGAAAAGGCCTAGTTCCACACCACTGATGCGTATGGTGATGGTATGGGCAAGAGAGTCTGGCGAATTATGTCAGGAGCATGTTGAATAAGGTTCGCCGGCGTGTTTTAACCAATTGTTAACATAACATGTTATTAACATCTCGGAGGCCGTAGACAGAAGATGACTGAGCAAGTATGCATCCGCGAGTAGAAGGATAGAAGGAGGCGCGCCATGCGCGTCGGGCCGTCGGCAGCGATCAAGCATGACAGTCTGATTACGTCAGACCCTTCTTCGTCGATCCTTCATGTTGCTAAAGCCGCGGGCATCTTGACGGCTTTACACCTTGCCTTGATGTTACGGTAGCGGGCGCAGCTGTGTCTAGAAATGTTAGTCGCGTTCCATTGGTCCAGAGGCTCGCTCATGGTCGACAGAACATGGTGACGCGTAAGGCGAGCAACAGCAGCGCTGTATGGAACTACACTGTCCACAAATTTATCGCGACCAACCTTCATTATACCAGGTTTCCGGTCAGAGGAACGGACACGCCAGCATCATGCCGTCATTTGCATCTGTAACTGTTAGCACACGCGCCTTCCTTACCCCGGAAGAAGGCATTAATTCGCCGGATGAGCGAATAACAGACTCACCTCCATACACCCTCGTCTGTACGGCAACGTGCTCTTCTTTCGTACCTGGCGAGACTGTGACGCGGCTCGTCTATCCAACTCTTCACTGCAGTATGGGCAACTGCAAGAGCTTGAGCGCTTCTTCGTCAGTCTCCTTCATCATTAAAGTCCTAGTCTGATTATCAACAGACCAACTTTCTGTGATATGAAGCTGTGCTAATTTTGCTTGCGTATCGGGAGCCGATTCAATGGTGCTCTCCTTCGCCTACTGCGCGCCACTGTTGACGTACGTCGTGTTCCGCAACATAAAAGATTATTCAACATGTAGAACTCTCGCCGATGTGATGCCATGGAAAGTCACACGTCGTCTGGCGTCGATCGATGACTTTCATGTTGGTGGCAAAGGTGCGCTGTTAACACGGCCTAAGATAATGGCCATCTCAATGGTGTCGACCTGTTCGCCGCCCGGACGGACGCGACTGGTGAGCACACTACATTTTGCTGAAGTCTTATTGAAAAAATGTCCAAAAACCGTGGATGGGTAGACGGATGCTGATGGAACGGATGTCATTGTGAGCAGATCTCTTCTATCTTGGATAAAGTGCTTAACCGGGTTAGGACAGCTTCGCGCATTGGCAGGTCTCAAATGGCAGCAGTGCGGAGCAAATTGAGAATATCATATTGGCTATAAACCCTCAGTCTTTTAGCTCCCGCAGCTCCAATGGCTACTTTCGTCCCCTTACACATTGATGGTCGGGACCGACCTGCTCAAGACGGTGCCTCCTTCGACGTGGTCAATCCGGTGACAAAGGAAGTCATCGGTACCGCCGCAGCTGCGTCCATCAAGGACTGCACGGATGCCATCGACGCTGCCTCCCGCGCATTTGAAACGTGGCAGTTGAGCACTATCTCTGAGCGACAGGCGATCTTCGAGAAAGCATGTGCGCTGCTGCAGACGCCAGAGTACGAGAAGAAGATGATAGCTGGTTTCCGAGAGGAGGTGGGAGCGAACCCCCACGCGGCGGGTTTCAACTGGCATATCACCGTGGCGTTCGCTAGGGCGGCGCTCGCTGCTTTGGCCCAGCTGACGACGGAGGCGTGTACCTCAGCTTTCGATCCCACGGCCCAGATTAGTATTGAGCGTAAACCGCTGGGTGTGATGTACGTATCGCGCATGCATTGTTGATCACCTCAATAATTGACATTCACATGCAGATTGTCCTGTGCCCCGTGGAACTTGCCAGGCGGGCTGTCTGTCCTCACTACATTTTACCCGATTATATTCGGTAACACCGTAGTGCTGAAGCCATCGGAATACGCACCGCGAAGCCCGGCTTTTATTCTTGACGTTCTCCGTGCTGCTGGGCTGCCGAATGGTGTTTTCAATTTTATTCCGATGTCGAGGGAAAGTTCGCCGGAGTTGATTCCCCATATCATCGCGCATCGCAGTGTACGCAAGGTCGTGGTGAGTGGCCTCAACGAGCCTGAGTTTGAAGAGTTAATGACTTTTGGCGTAGTTCGTGGGTAGCGGGCTGGTCGGGAGGATTATAGCAATGGAAGCCGCGAAGCATCTTAAACCGTGTTTTCTGGAGCTCGGCGGCAAGGCGCCTGCTATCGTGAGTGCTGTCCTCTCGATTGCTATATTCATCGTGTTCTAAGCAAGCGCAAGGTTCTGGATGACGTCGTCGACGTGAACAAAACGGCACAGGACATCGTGAGCGGATCCTTCTGGCAATCCGGTCAAGCGTGTATTGCCACAGAGCGAGTCATCGTGCAGCGAGGAGTATCGGAGGCGTTGGTGACGTCGATATGTCGCTTGGCGAAGGAATTCAAGTTCATAGATCCTCTCGTTCCGACTGACGCGGTGTCTAAATTTCTTGCGGTGGTCCAGGAGGCGAAGGACGCTGGGGCTGAAGTGATCTTGTCGGACTATGATGGCGAGGGGCTTGTTGTGGGGGCACACGTTGTTAGGGTGTGCGTCCGGGGATGAGGTTGTGGGACGAGGAGTCGTTTGGACCAGGTATGCATGTTCCTGCTTGTGCGGGTTTGTGTTACTGATGAAGGTCATGTTGAAGTCATCCCAATCATGGTGGTCGATACGGTGGAGGAGGCTATTGAGATGGCTAACGCGTCAGACCATTCATTGACGGCTTCAGTATGTACAGCGGATGCTGACGTTGCGAAGAAGGTTGCGGCAAGGTTGCGGTCAGGTACGTAAGTTGAAGGTGGGGTCTTGAAGTGAAGATTTGAACCGTTGGACAGCGTATGTGAATATCAATGGGAGTACGATATTCTGTGAACCTACTCATCCTATAGCGTCCACCGGGTATGTTTTATCTTGCTTTTCAGCTACACTGTGTTGTTAATCGCGCGTGTGTGTAGGTCCGGCGCCTCTGGCTTTGGCGAATTCGATGTGAAAGAGTTCACGTATAAGCGAGTTACTGTTACGCATTCGACTTGATCTCTCATGTGCTTGCAAACAGCTGAAGAGTAGAATTAAATGTGATGCCACATATCCGTTGCTTGAATCAATGTCTGCTATAGTTTATCAGTCTTAATTGTTTTCATCTGCCATCCCCCAGCACAAGTAGTCAGGTTTTCCGGTCCGGCTATCCGATCTCTGTTCAAAACAACCATCATTAAAGCTATCCAGACGCGCCGATTTCCCGACTTGCGCTTGGGTCCTCGAAATGAAGGCTATACAGGCCAGAACGACGCAAGACGCTTTGCCTCCCAAAAACTGCGCTTCTGGTACGTTTTGGCTTGTTGCAGAAGTAATGTGCCCTACTTAGTATGCGAACGCTAGGATGAACTCCGTTCAATACGAACCCTTTTCCATGCACGATGAAGAAAACGAACCAAAGAGTACCTGACACAGCCTCCTGATGGTCATCTGCCATCCCATATCTAAGGCGCTGAAGACGTGTGGCTTGTCATCAATCATCATGATGGCACGGTCTGTGACTTCTTCGGGATGATATAAACCTGGCTTCGCCTTCGGTAGCCCCTCCTTCTCCCTCTACAGGATGTCCAGCGAGTTTTACCAGAGGCGATGGGGAAAGTATATCTGGCGGCCAATTCGTCACTGCATGCGCCTACTTCCAGCTGCTGTAGACATGCTAACCGATTCGGTCTATGCACATCCTGTAGTTCCTCGCGTCACTTCCAGCCTCTTCCCAGACCACGTCTTCCCCCGAACTGCTCGATCTCATCGTCGCGTACTATGATGGGGATATGTCTACCCTCTTGGCGGGCAGCCTCGTCTGTCGCGCCTGGAATGCTGTTTGTAGGAGGCGACTTTGGATTAGTATTGGGCCGCGTAAACGCTCTTTGGCACTTGGGCGTCTCTTGCGCTCTCCTCACGAGACGTTCTCAAAGAACGTTCGCCAAGTAATTTTGAAGGAGGACAGGAAAGGCGACCTCAGCCAGCATCGCCGCGTCCTTCGTCTTCTTTCTATCAAGGGTTCGAGATCAAACGGGTTGCCATCACACACGGCTCACAATTTGCACCCTTCCTACACCGATACTATCCCAATATAACCGAACTCTCTTCCGCGTGGACCCTCTCGACTTTTATGACAAGGCGCAGGTCCACGATGTGCGACCGCTCCTGGCACAGGTGTCGTCCTTCCAGGATCTCCAATCTCTATCCTTCGAAACGTTCGCTTTCACCATGATGGGGCTTCCACCGGAGGCGGCACCGCTCTCAGTCAGTAGATTGCACGTCAGCGGAAAGTGGTGGTGCGCCGAACTCATGTCGTGGCTAGAGGCCTGTTGCACAGACCTGCAGACGCTGGACTTCCGGATACAATATCCTATTGACGTGGCGACCACTGCATTATTTCTCAGAGCGAATTGCCGAACTCTGAGATATGTAACGCTGTCGATATCAGGAGATGCTTTTGCTCCTAGTAGGTCGCGCTTTTCGCTCGACTTGATTTTTGTCTGACGACTCTACCGATAGTTCGGCTTGACATGTTACAGAATCTCGCGTCGTTGCACCTCAGTTTAATGTCCCTTGACGATTCATTCTACCCCAACGTCTGTGTTACCGCAGCAGTTGGAACAGTAGAATCTTTGGACCCATCCCATCCTCCCACAACTCTTGTTATCGGTTGGTCGGAATCGGCTGATGTCGCTTTCATCGATACACATTATGCAGCGTTAAATAGTGCATTAGTAGACAAATTAGGGTTTACTTTAGTATTACAGACGTCACGCATTGTCTCATATCAACTCTCATAACGCCACACTTACGATACTTCGTCAAGTTTATGCAATGATACCGTGATGATCTCAAGACGACGATGGGCATAACACTCGGACAGTAGAATTACAGTCATGAGACAACCGGATACCAGTACATAGAATTAGCCTTCAGAGTCTTTACGCATAGTGAATTCGAATGTCTTGACTCTAAGAACATAGTGAAGGAAGATGACGATGTTGGACATCCTCTCCCACAACCTTGTCGCTCGCCCCCTGTGTCTGTGATGCCTCAAGAATCGGAAACATCCTTCAACTAGGACAAAATAACCACCCGACGCTTATCCGAATTGTCCAGCATCAGAATGAGCAGTCCAAATATAGCTGATGGTTCTTGAACTTCTGTATCAATCAAGGTTCCCGGTCCGTCTGGCTGCAATGCCATCCAGTATTCCACGCAGATAGCAGTCATCGGGGCCGTCATGCGCAACACACACTGATCCTGAACCGCGGTCGTTCCTTTTGCCTGGATGAAGTTCGGATGCTGGTCAGCAGATATGCCGCGATTCAGCCGCGCGTAGTACATTAAGGAGCAGACTTGGAAGTTGGATGCAACTGTGCTCGAATCGCTGTCGCTATGCGTTCCCTACTCCTGCAGCTCGCGTTGCTCGCGACCTGGGTCCTCGCGGACGATATCGCGGTGTACACCGATACGGCCCTCGCGGCTGGCTGGGAAAACTGGAGCTGGAGCAGCGATATCAACTTCGCGGCAACGGACCTTTTTGACGGTACAAGCAGCATCAGTGTAAACTCGTCGGCTTGGAGCGCGCTTTCGGTAAAACTTGAGGGCACGTTTCCGGATTACCAGGGGCTCAGGTTCGATATAGCGGTGCGTGCGCGCTCCTTACCTATTTTAGCTTTTGGTTTTGATTGCGGATTTTCGGAATTGATTTATTCCGTGTCTCTATTCGGAATACCGTCCATTGCCTCAGCGCTCAGCGTTTATTCCTCATACTTAGCTCGTCATAAGCACCTGAGCTTGACTGATGTTCAATTTTTCAGGGCGACAACCCCGACTTGACGATCACCATCTCCTCCTCCGTTGACGGCACTACGTCGCCGAACATTCTGCTCTCCTCGCTGAGCACGAGCCTCACGTCCGACGCGTTCACCTCTCTGCTGATTGATTTCCGCAACTTGCCCGGAAGCGGAGCAGCTCTAGTGCGTTGTCATATTCAATTTTTCCGTGTGCTTTTCAACAAGAAATAATTCTAACTTCATACCACGCTATAGGGAAACGGAACCTGGGACCGTATTACCTGGCAAGCTGGCGGAAACGGCGATATCTACCACATCGACAACATCGTGGTTGTCGAGTCCATCATCATCCCTCCGCTTTTCCTGTCCGCCGAACCTCTTGCGGCGAACACCATCGCGGTTACAAGCCAAGGCGATGTTGACTTCTCTACCTTTGCTGTATCGCTCAATGGAAAAGTAATTCTTCCCGTCAACTCCCCGATTCTCGTGCTCATATTTTCTCTAGTCTGTCAAGATACTCAACACGACGAGCTACGTCCCAGTCGGGACGCCCGCCAAGAGCATCACATACCTCACCCTTGCCCAGAACTTCGCACCGGGCACACTCTTGATCGACACCGGCGTCCCCAATAGCGGGAACTCCACGTTCAACTTCACCTTGCCCACAGTTCAATACGCCAGCTTCGTCCAAAAAGTCAACTACCCCATCTCGCCTCTCATCTACGGCGTCAACTTCCCCACGAGCGCGTCGTACATCCAGGATCTCGGCGTGACCATGTCGCGCTGGGGAGGAAACGCTGTGACGGCATACAACCCGGCGGGCCAGTTTACGAACGCGGGAAACGACTGGTACTTTGAGAACCGGGTGGCAAGTCCGCCGGATGCGGATGATTGGGTGGGTTGGGTGCAGGGTGCGGGCTCGCAGACTCTTTTGACTATTCCCGCGTACGTTCCTTTTCCGATCTTCATAAGGGGCTTCGAGTATGGCTGACATCGTATTGTTTGTAGTCTCGACTGGGTCGCGAAGGATGCAACGTCGTACTCGTACCCCATCTCCACGTACCCGCGTCAGTACATAATCCTTGTTGTCTCTTCGCATTCAATCCGACACCATCCCTTTCTACAGTGCAGGGATCCACCGACCCCTTCCTCGCCAACGCGGGCAACGGCCTGTTCCCGAACGGCTCCTATGTCACGCCAGTTCCCGACCAAAGTAACGTCTACACTTCGTGGAACACCACCATGGCGAAGGCCTGGCTGCAAGGGCTGGCAAACAAGCCGACGCTGGTGGCCATTGATAATGAGATCGAGATTGCGAGCAATACACATCAGGACATGCACCCGGTGTGAGTGATAGTTTCGAGCCTCATTATTCTTGGCTTCACCAAGGATTTGTCTGCAGGCCCATGGGGTATGACGAAGAGCTGGCTCGTGTGGTGAACTTCTCCATCGCAGCAAAGGAGGCGATTCCCAGTGTGAAAGTTGCTGCGCCGTCGACATGTTCGTGGTGGTACTGTGCGTGTGCTCTTCCATGTGGTTTCGTCGGCTTGGTAATTCAGAAGAATTTCTACAGACTGGACAAGTAATATCGGATATACGGACAATGCGGCGCACGACAATATTGACTTCCTTCCGTGGTTCTTGACGCAGATGGCTAATGCGGAGAAGACTGCTGGCCAGCGCCTGCTTGATTATCTCGACATCCACTATTACTTCCAGTCGGACACCAGTGCCAACGACGCCGCCGCCAAGGCTCTCCGCCTCCGTATGACGCGGTCGCTCTGGGTGCGCATCTCCCCTCCTTCTTGGTTATATCGCTAACACACCACAGGATACATCTTACGTTGACGAGTCGTGGGTTGGTGTTTCCCCGCAGAATCACCAGTGGAACCCGACCATCGTCTCGCTGATCCCTCGTTTCCGTACGCTCATCGACATCAACTATCCGGGCACCAAGCTTTCTATCAGCGAGTTCAGCTCCACGGCGGACACGGATATCACGGGCGGGCTGGTTACGGTCGACATGCTCGGTATCTTTGGGCAGCAGAAGCTCGACAGCGCGACATACTGGGCGACGCCCGACGAGCTCGGCCCCATCGGCCTTGCGTATTGGCTGTACCGCGGGTGCGTTTCTTGTCTCGCTTCTTGTGTATATCTGGTGAAATAACCATCCGACGACGGTGTGGATAGATTTGGAATCAACTTTGGAGCCAATAGCGCGCAGGTCAATCTCGCGACCCCGAACCCCGACACACAGGGGGTATACGCCGCGACGGAGAACGGAAAACTCAGTCTCGTAATAGTGAACAAGAACCCCGATACGCCCATCACTTTTGAGCTGGACAACATGCCCGTTGGGTCGTATTTTGTGCGCCACTTTGGAGGCGAGGCTGGAATTGCCAAATGGCAGGTGCGTATTTCTTTAATCTTTCTTCTCCGATGCGGAATAGCCGACTTATTCTGTGCGACAGACTACGGTCACGATCAGCTCTATCAATTATATTGTTATTCCTGCGTACACTGCCGTTTTCTTGAAGCAAAACTAGGCGGTGTTTTGGTTCATGTTTTCTGTCACGGTGCTTGGTATTATTATCTCTGTGGTTCGGCCAAAACAATCAAAAATGTTTCGCATCCAAGTGCTTCGTCGGCCAGTTCTGTGTCCCTGTGCTTACTTGGGCACCGCCAGCTAGGTAAAGTAAATTAAAGAAGCAACGGCGTGACCAATTCCACCATGACCGTGAATTCCAAAGACCACTATGCTGGCAGTGATGCTGCCAACACGACTCTTGAGCATCGCTATGCTCGTTCTTATGGTACGAATACGAAGCCCGATATACTCGAAGCGAGTCAACACGTTCAGGCGCGCGTCCTTGAGCGCAGGAAGGATATGGTTTCCCGATGTGATGCGAAGAATGCCTACGAAGGCAACCACGACGTCGTCATATTCCTGAGGCTCCAAGCCCATTGGAGCCAAGCGATTATCCTGGAAATCGATGATAAGGAACTGGAGGGCGGCAAACTGATTGTTCAACAGAAGGTTCGCAATGTGGAGTGGGAGTGTATCCTGGCGGATCCGTAGCGCAGTGAGATGGCACACTGATTGGATAAGTGCCACGGATAAATGAAATGGTGTTGGTTCCTTCAGCGCCACACATCCGCAGAAGCCCATATCAACATCTAACTCTATCAGCGAAGGTAACTCACGCCCTCCAAAATGCGGAGCTGTTCAGCGTGAGCTTTCGAATGGAACTTTAGGGGATGAGTGCGTTCGGCAGGGCTTCTGAAAAGAAGGCAGTGTTCATCCCAAGTCGCCCGTAATATCCACCTTCTGAAGATTCTCGGCTACACAAGTGCAATACGGAAATGTGGCCATAGATTGGCGTCAAGGTTGACCGAGCAGACGCCGGACACGGGTCCACGGAATGGTTGGGAAGTTTCCCCGCAATGGTCGGTCCATGAAGGGTAACATCAGCCT
>JADNRX010000597.1:0-30232 GCA_015501595.1 Hymenopellis radicata | reverse complement strand
TAGAAAGGCCTTTTATAAGTCATGAACTTCTCGGGCTTGATGGACGAGAACACACGCTTAGCCTTCGCTGCTGGTAGTTCCGCATCTGACGGATTGCATATCGCAATGCGGATGGACCGAGCGGAGCGTTCCGCACGAGATTTGCTATTGAAGAGCAGCCCGAAGCGTGATACTATGGAGAGCACATGCCAACAGATCGAATGGTGGAACAATTTAAGATGCAATCGACGCGTGAACATGATCCTGTAGTTCGAAGCTATTGAGGACGGCCTTATTTGGAAGACCGCATACGGTAACGCGTCCAATGCATGACATCGGCGCTGCCAGTCTAAATATATTTTGTCAGCCGCATCCATCATTCACGGGCACGAATCCCGCGTGCTTACACCTGCGTACATGCAGCTCAAACGAGTCAACATGTGTGCACACTGTGGTACATAACCGCGTCCGCTAGAGCCTCCTAGAAAGGTAGCGCCAGGATTTCTTTGCTATTATCGTGTCGGACTAAGTGTATACATCATCAGCAGGCAACTAACCATGATCATGGTCGCCAACACACCAACAATTTGTGCAACTTTCTCGCCTCCGTTTGTCGATAATCAGAACTTGAGAAGATGATCCACCAACGGGTAACAATACTCTTCTGCGGAAGGAGACTCGGCTGGGGAAAGAGTAGCATGCTGACGGCCTCTCAGTTCATCACCGGGATCGTGGAGAAGCCTGCGAGACATCACCTTATGCATCGCAGTGGATTGATAAGCAGGACATCGTCAGCTGGATGCTAAGGATGCCAATAAATCAGTCACGGAAGTCCATATGTTGAGCTGACATTCAACTAGCTTGACTAGCATCAGTTGGCAAAGACCAGAGAGGAAGGATACACACCGAACGTGGGCGTGGATGCAAGGCTGTGCGGACCATCACATCTTGGTGGTAGCATAGAAGATATCATACGTTAGTCGACGACATCGGACGGGCAATGACTCAGAGCTTGATTATGATATGATGACGGTAGCTGCGAACGAAATCACGGTCACCGACCGAGGACGTTTCATGTACAGGTGAGGTCTATCACGAACTCTAGGCCGATAGCACTCTCGGCGTTCGCCAATGCACGCCAACTGAGGTACGCACAGGATGCGGTACGACACCCGATGAAAGTTCCCGTTTCACCTCGGCAGCTGTGCACCACGGAGCTGGCAGTCTGCGGTGATTAAGTATGACTGCCCAATGGTAGTAAGCGGACTACGAGGCATATACCATATGGGTGACGTTAAGCGCGCGTCTAAATCGAGACCGGAACAGCGTGTTTATTGGTTTGATGTTCTGAATCTTAAGCCTAAAGGGAGTTCTATAAGTTGAAGATACGTCAGTGGCGATTAGTATCTTGTACCTATCCATCAACAATGACTCTTGCCAGCCCTTAATTAGTTCAGAGGAAGTCTCCCTTCGGGGGGAGACCGAGGGAGCTCAGGTATCGAGATTCCGGCGCGAGAATGAATACGGTCTCAACTGCATATCTTTGTTGATCAAGTGGCCAATCACAAACGGGGCTTAACCTTAAGGACTCAGGCGGAATGTTAGCCAGCTAAGACGTTGATAAATTAAGGAGAACTTACGATAGATGTCTAGCTATTCCGACCGACAAAGTGGACACGCGCAATGTGTTTACATCCCCGGATAAAACTGACACGACCCGTACTAATCCACAAGATCAGTGGCGGCGATGAGCAGACCGAAAAACCCGACCATATGAAGCACGAACAGTAGCGGAGAGCTACAGACAACGGCACCAGAAGAGTCCTAGGGTACGTGAAGGCGAATTTGAGGGATAGTATCAGGCGCCGTTCTTCATTTTGGTCAGGCGGAACATGAACGGAACACAGACGGAATCTTGCATGGAGGCGGAAGGCAAACTGTTTGATCAACGATCGGGACACGTGCGAACGCGTCACTGCTGCCGGTCGTTACAGACCCCGAAGGCAAACCACTTTCATCCTGATTCCTTCTGGTTATTGTATATCTCGTCCCCAGGGAAAAGGCTTATCGAGTCCACATGAGAAATTACGTCGGAGAGTGTCATCGTAGACAGATTGAATATAGTTGTAGGCGGCATTGACGGCCAAAACACGAGGCTTTATTCCACGATACTATTGTGAGTCCCTAAATGAAGTAAGTTAATGTATGTCCGAGCGTAAAAGAGTTCCTTGAGAGGACACCTCAACGCACTACCAATAAAATTCCCAGAGACGACGGTGGTGTTGAACCAACTCGGTAACCTTACGTCATCTCGATCGCTCTCACGACACAGGCTTCGCCACTCTCATTGCTGTGGTCTCGAAATCTCTTAAGCTTATGCCGTACGATGTTCTACAGGTTGAAAACGGTTTGGCTTATAGCTGATACAACACACTTTACACTACGAATAAGTAATTAAGCAAAAGAAATTGAACTAACGGAGGACTGAGAAGAGAAACGCGGCTCCACTAATAGTACTGTGGCACGTTACCAGACGGGGTCTGGTGCTCTCGTAAGAGCTCGAGATGCTCGAGCGCAGTATGTTCGCATCTGATACGTCTACATTTGGAGCAGATTCCGTCTCTGCTGGTGAGGCGGTTGACGCAGCAGCCACCATCGAGTATGTTATTCCAGCTTGCATCTGTGATTCCCCACTTATAATGCACGCGACACGCGCCCGTACATTTTTCACACACCCAGTCTCGTCGCTTATAAACGACCTCACGAAAGGGTTGTTGATTCCCCACTCTCTTGATCAGAGTGAACTGCTTCCTGTTTTCAGGATCGGGCGACACTCCGAATGTACAGTGGAGAGTAATCTCAGTAATGCCTTGTCCCCAATTCCAAGTGAGGTGCGGCAGCATTGCCTGGCTGACATAGTATTGACTGTTGTATTCGGCCAGCAACGTTCGTTCCATGTGAAGGAGCCCAAGGGCCTGGTTGTGATATCCTCTGGGCTCAAAATTTCCTTGTATAAGGACGCTGCCGGCTAGAGAGACCACCACTTGGAATGAAATGGGTGGTCCGTCAAGGATGTTTGAGGTAGAGCCGCCGCCGGCCACATTGACGCGGGCATCGCAGTCGTAGTAGGCCATGCCGTCAGAACCCTCCACCTCGAATCGTGCGTCGAAGGGTACGAATGTGAGCTGCCCGTCTTTCCTGGCCGGCTGCCTGAGAAGCATGGTCTCCGCAACCTTTATGGCGTTGGCTCGAACCTTAGGGTCGTGAGAAAAGATATAATTGAAGTGCGCTTCAGTGTACTGATCGGCCATTATAATGAGGCAAGGTCGGGTAGAAACGGGGAGAGATGTTATTGGACTGGAGGGGATTGGTGGGTTGGGTGAGTTGTTGTTGGCTTTCAGCAATCTCTCAATCCGCCTTTTAAACTCTGGGGGCACTGGAGAAGGGCGAAGACATCAGCTTCCATTGCGCAGCTGTACAGACAGAAGAGCTTCTGCATGCATCGTCCACTGATGCTTGATCGGAGGGAAGGAGGGATTCAGGGTCACCGCGGCGCGGAGATGCTGATATCATCAATACTAGACAAAGGAAAACGACGGGGTTTGATGGCTCTACACGACTTCCGTGCGGAGAGTGACGTAGAAAACAGGTGCGGCGTTTCATTGTGGACGGCATGGGAAAAAGAAATCTGCGCTGAGGAAGCATAGCGCGCTATTCATTCGTGCACTCCATATTGATTGCATATCGAATAAGGAAAACCCAGCAGCTTATCGATGGGCAACTGATCCATCGATGGGACTGTGTGGCGGCAGACAGTGTCTAGTCAATTCTACTGGATGTGCAAGTGAGTTATCAATATCGACTTGCACGATGTTGTAGTGAAGGACAGGCGGGCGCGCCGGCAGCATACACGAAAATCGTAGTGAGTGTAGTCCTTGACAGCGATGCGCCGCCAGATGTTTCACGAAGCCCGATTAGATTAGATAGCTCCACTAACATTTTTTTCATTCACGAAGCGTCTGGAGGAAGGAGAGCGATATCCAACGCGGCAACATCTCTAACACACTCGGAGTAGGTCACCACCGCGGAATTCGCTATGGCTCCCGAAGTTCGGGCGTTCAACGCATAGTTCTGTACAGTCGGGAATTGCTGAGTGACGCCATAGACTTTGTTACACCACCTGTCCCTGTGGAAAAGCTGAATTGTATGAGTGTTCAATTTATCTTTGGCGGTAAAAGAAACGCGACGAACCCAAGCGATGAAGACCTTTGGAGTGAAGAGGGTAATGGCGGTTTCAAGAGGGATGCTTATACTGTAGATCATTGCGCGGTCGAGTCGTGGTCCTGCTCCGAAATGGAGTAAAGCGTATGAAGCTACTTCGGCAGGGTATTCTTCTGCCCATGCGCTGTGCACCTGCTCAGTAGTCTGGAACGTCTTATGTAGAGGGCGGAGGCTCACATCATTTTCAAGTCGGCAATCAGCATTGCAGACGCGATACCGTACTTGTGCGCTGCGCAGCCGACGGCTTGGACTATCTCTACTTCGAGCTCTTCGAGATCGGGGAGGGGCGGGGAGGGATATAGATGCGCGAAGAGGATTTCGAGGATGCTGGATTCTTCGGAGAAGGTCGCGGGCTCGGAGGAGGGCGTGAGATTGTCCCCGATGGGGAACACAGTGGTATGGGTGCGTATGTTGACGCTGTGGAGGCGGAAGAGGACGTTGTCAGAGGAGAGGATGAGGATGTCTGCGTCTTCAGCGGCAACTAAACGCGAGTCGGTTAGGTCAACTTGGAATACAAAGGGTATATACGCACACTTGGCATGTGCTTTTCGGGAGTGATGTGAAGCGGACATAATCTCGCACGTATGGCAGTAAAAAAACTGCTGCGTCGTCGAGTGATGGTAAGAAGACAAGCGCGACGAGTGAGACCATCCTACTTTACGTGTGAGATAGGGGCTCGATCAATGAAGGAAAGACGTTGTTGGGACTTCCTGACCTACAACCAGTCTATAACGATGTCTGCTAATTCATGCGGAGAGAACTATTGGAGTGGTCCCTCAATCAAAGAAATTGGACGAAGTGCGTCGAGTCTTCTGTCAGCACTGCGTCCAAGTTCCAGTCCGTTTTCTACTGAAAGAAGTTTACTCACTACCGATGCCCCGGACGGTACGAAGGTGTGACTTGTGTAGTCCAGGTCTTCCTTCCAAGAGCTTGTCAAGAGCCCAAGCCTGAGGAGGACCGTCCATTTAGATCGTGCTATGACAATGTGCTCAGATACTTACTTATAATGACGAATGACAAAGGTGAGGTACAAGTTTTTCTGGACGAGAAAAATCCTCGGCTCAGGCTGGGAAAAGATATCGGCGTGGAATACTTAGTCTTTTTCCACCCGCGCATTGACATGGCGCTGCTTTCTGGGCGGGCCGTATATTTCGCAGGAAAGGAGCACGTATGACTTGGGTATTCATCGGCAAATTCTGTGTCACTGGATGCGACGACGATGATTTAGACGGCATTAGTGACAGTACTAGGACACAAGTCGGTGCCAGAGCCAATCTAGGAGGCGTAGCTAACTCCACGGCGGTGTCCATAGAGATTTTGGCGCGTTGGATACTATCGCTCTCCTTGCACCAGAAGCTTCGTGAAGTGAGTTGAAGAGCGGCACGGGGATGGTACTTTGAAGTAATACTTAAACGAAACCTGTCGTGCATGTTGCGGTTCAATCAATGACCAAAACGTTTCAGCCAGTCATCTCCAAGTATGCTTGCCATACGTAAGAGTGGCGCAAAGCGACAATCCTGCAGGAAATGAAATGAGGGAAATGAGCGACTAGAGGGCGGACAAGCGGCCCGACGCACGTTTCATGATGTCCGATTAGATTAGATCGGCTCCACATCGATTAGGACGGCTCCGACGCCAATGGGGCTTGCATCCTACCATCACTGTCGTCGTCGTCTAGAGCATCGCCGCCGTCGCCCTCACTGTCTAGATCGTTGTCGCCGCTTCCATCGGTATTTAACCAGCCGACTAATACGGAACGGATACCTATATAGAGCTGTGCTCCACGTATACTAGAAGCCATGTCTGACGAACCCGCCCCGAAAAGCACGCTCCCCTACCCGCCCTTGCACAAGGACAAAAAGTTTGTCGTTCTCAGCGACTGGGATGGCACGATCACTACGTTTGACTCGAACGATTACATGACGGATAACCTTGGCTTCGGGAAGGATCTGCGCCGACAAGGCAATTTGGATATTCTGTCGGGAAAGGTGACGTTCCGTGACGCGTTTAGAGACATGCTGCAGAGTGTCGTGGATAACGGACACGGATACGAGGAGTGTAAGCGGGTGCTGAGAGAGAGTAGGTCGTCCATCTTTGGTTCAGCATATCCTCGCTAACAGTTACATCTTCAGACATCGTCCTCGACCACGGCTTCAAAACGTTCCACACCTTCTGTGTCGAGCACGACATCCCGATAATTATCGTCTCCTCTGGCATGGAGCCCACTATACGCGCCGTGCTCTCCAACCTCCTCCCCAACACGTTGCCGAGACGATCGACATCATCTCCAACGATGTGGAGATTCTCTCTCCGCCAGAAGACAAGGAGGCGATGCAGTGGGGCATCAAGTTCCGCCATCCGACGAGCGGGTTCGGGCACGACAAGAGCCAGGCGATATTGCCGTATCGCAAGCTCGCGGAGGAGCAGGGTGGATGGCCAAAGGTTCTGTTCTTTGGGGACGGTGTTAGTGATATGAGTGCGGCGAAGCATGCGGATTATTTGTTTGTCAAGACCAAGTGTGAGTTCCTTCTTTGTGAAAGGAGAGATGAAGGCTGATTTCACGTAGCGCAAGGGGAAAACGACCTTGTAGCTTATTGTCGGAGAGAGGGAATAGAGCATACGGTTTTTACGGATTTTGAGGCGGTTGTTCCGCTGGTGGAGAAGATTATGAACGAGAATGTAGATTAGTACAGGCCTGGAAAGGATAGAAGTACATTGACATTGCGACATTACTTGGGCCTAAATACTACCATTCTCGTTCCCTGGGGGAAGGAGAGCGATATCCAACGCGGCAACATCTCTGACACAGTCGGAATACGATACAGCCGTGGGGTCTTGAGCCGGGAGCGACAAGGCATAGCTCTTGGTGCTCGCGTATTGCTGCCCACCTATGCCAAAGATTTTACCATACCACCTCTCCCTGTAGAAGAGCTAGAAAATTATGAGGCGTATGTCATTGGGTGTGTGTGTGGGACTGACCCAAGCTACAAAGACTTTTGGGGGGAACAAGGTTATGGCTGTTTCGAGCGGGATGGTGATGCTGTGCATCATCGCGCGCTCTAGGAACGGGCTCCCGGATTCAAAGTGATGCAGAGCATACGACGCTACTTCTGTGGGATTGGACTCTGCCCGACATCCGCTTGCAACCTCTTTAGTACTTAAGTCGGAGGCGGGGAGAAGAGAAGGGCTCACATCATTTTCAAGTCAAAGATGAACATGGCAGAGGCGATTCCATATTTGTGCGCTGCGCAGGCGACGGCCAGGACTGTGGCTGTCGACAGATTTTGTAGGTCAGGGAGGGGCGCGTAGGGGTAGAGGTGCGCGAAGAGGATTTCGAGGATGCTGGATTCTTCGGAGAATCTCGTGGGCTCGGAGGATGGGGTGAGGTTGTCCCCGATGGGGAACACAGTGGTGTGGGTGCGTATGTTGACGCTGTGAAGCCGGAAGAGGACATTATCGGACGAGAGGACGAGGATATCTGCGTCTTCAGCGGCGACTATACATTGCGAGTCAGTTATGTCAACTTGGATTGAAAAGGCGATTTACGCACATTTAGGGTGAGCCTTGGACATGTCGATGGTAAGAAAACAAAGCGAGATGAGCTACTTTTAACATGCGAGAGATAGGGGATGTTGTGTTCAACCGTTATGAATGTGAGCAAGATTGAGTCATGTCTGTAGACCTGTCCTGAACACTGTCTTAGTCTACTAGTCATGTCGAACCCCATCAGCGCCTCCGAACGATACCCGAGCCGAAGCGTCCTAGGAGAAACGTTCTGGAGGAGGACAAGTCGACATCAGCGTCGCCGGGATTCGCTCTACTCTTAGAAGTTCTCAATCACCGTAATCAAAATGAAAAAAACGTACTTTGGAAGATACATTCATTCAAGTACGCAAACCACCGGCGCTAACCTTTCTAGGGTAAGATGCCGGTCTGCGGATGGCAGTGCTACAGTCAGCATAACATCCTGTATACCAATAATGAGATACGTACCAGCGTACGACGCGATGGGTTGCCATTGTCCACAGCCGATGACGACTATCTGCACACCCGACTTTGTCAAGGCGTCTGAGGACAATCGTGCAAGGTCTTCGAAGTATGCCTGTCGAAGGATAAGGCAAGAAGATGAGTACTTGCAGCGATAGATCCCTCACAGTCAATAGCGGCATAGGTCGCAATCACGAACACCGCTGAGACGTGAGAAGTTACCAGAGGCGGCCTACTGACGAATGAACACGACAACCGTTTTCTCTGAGTCCGACAGAAGAGAGCCAAAAGATACAAGGCGTCAAAAACATGCAGCTCTTTGGCGCTCGAGAGCGCTGCTTGGTCAGGGAAAGTCGACATGATGGGGGAAACGAGAGCGACGGATCTCGGCCCGGAGGAAGGGTTGAAAATTACTTTTGATCCCTTGACTGGAGCGTGGATGTGGCTTGAAGGGACCGCGTTTGAACATACGTGCAGAACGCGACTACGCCTTGCGCTGCACAATAACTGCCGCCATGGATTGCAAAACAATGTCTGGCATGACACATCGATCACGTGATCGCATAATTGGAACCCTGACGGTTTGTGGCTCTTTCTCCAGAACCACAACAACTTGAAGCACTACATTGCGATAAAGGTAAGTTTAGTTCTGCGCTTCCTGCGCGTCTCTCACTAAACAATAGACAGACATCACCATGAATTCTCAACAAAGCGCTCCTAGGATCACGGACGTCGTGCCAGCGAACTTTCTTTGTGACAGCCGAACGATGGAGAAAATCGCCGAGTCACAACTGTTGGATGAAAAGGCGCTCGAGTCCTTAGAGGCGAATCTGTCCGTGCTCGAATCCCGCCAGCGATGCCTGATGGACGAACTGACAACCGTTGAACGACTCATTTCCGACGCGGTCGCAGAGCAGACGCGTCTACGCTCCTCTATTGCGACTCATCAATCCTTTCTTTTCTACTCCCCAGTCCGCTCTCTCCCAGGGGAGGTGCTGAGCGAGATTTTCCTCCATTACATAGCCATCGCCCAATCCGTGCATCGGGATGTTTTCCAAGAGATTGTGGCGTCCCACCGTATCCACACTCCTATCCTCCAGGTCTGCCGTCGTTGGCGTACTACCGCTTTGGCTGACCCTCGGCTGTGGACCACCATCCTCTGATCGGTTCTAGCGACCAGAAAAAGTCGTTCGCTCATCCTTTGATATTGGGGTCGCCTGAAGAGAAGGCCGCATATTGGAATGCGCTGGAAAGCAGAATAGAGCGAACCTCTGCACTCCCTCTACACCTTCTCTTCCACTTTACTGAGTATGGTGACATCGGCGATCCCATTTACACGCTTTCTTCCATGCAGACATTTATTCGCTTGTTACCAAGGGCAAACTCCATTTCTCTCAAGGTTTTTTCTGCAGAGGAACGCTTTCCGGACCTCGCGTCTCTCGTGGACAATGCCGAAATCTTCCATGCCGATCAAGTTCATACCGCCCGGGTTAATGTCTCCGACCGAGCGTTCGGTCGAAAGATTTTGTCCGCCATACCGAATGTTGAAGTGCTGGAAGTCAGAACAGTGGATATCGACCAGTGGTTCATTGACGCACCAACTGCAGGGCATCGCTTGCGCAGTTTGCAGATTTTGAACTATTGGTGCGACATACTATTACCTCTTGTAACGCTTTTGGATCTCCTGGATCGCGCGCCGCTGCTTGAGACGCTCAAGCTTGCTCGCATCTCCATTACCCCTTCTGTCGGGACCCTCCGCGTGGTAACCCATACGCTTCTATCAACGTTCCACCTTGCCGCTGTGAGGACGGTTGAAAACGATGCTATCTTCGGGCATCTGACACTCCCCGCTCTTCATTCCCTGTCTGTAGGGATTTATGCCGAGGACCAGCTTTGGCCCCGTTCAAGGAACATTGCATTTCTTCGGCGGTCTGGGTGCAGGTTAACGGATCTTGCATTTCGTGGATGCCAGGTCGACGAGAAACGCCTTGTGGAAATGCTTACAGCGCAAACGGCACTCGTTACCCTTCAGCTCAACCTGTTTGCCAGTCATGAAGCCTTTGGAAGCGTACCCATTCCGACATCAATCTTGGACTTCCTTTCCACGAAGCCCGAAGGTGCCTCGGATCGTCCTTTACCAGCGTTGGAAGTCGTCAGGGTTTTGGTACTTCCACAGCAGATAAAGGATGTGAAACGGCTGATCGAGTCGCGTTCTACAGATCAAGCGAAGAAGTGTCGCGTCGCGAAGCTGAGAGAAGTGGATATTGAAGTAAAGCATTGGGACGATGAGATAAAGAAGGACGAGCACGCGGCCTTGTTCAAGGCATTCGTGAACAAGGGGATAGGGATCCGACTTTCTTACAAGGAGGTATAAACTCCTCCGTGTTGTTTCCTATAGTTAAATTTCACTTATGACACTAACTTCCACCGTCAGAGATTCAGCTTGTCTCGAGGTTCGCTTGTTGTTGATCATGCCGCTTCTGACTGAAGAGAGCGACAATCTCCCGACAACAGCCTTGTTCGAGCACACGATGATCTACTTGTATGCCAGAAACCCGAAATTATGAGATAGATTATACTATATAGATATCGTGCAACGAATCTACCCATGCTTATCTTCGTCACCGAACTCGCCTTTCGTGAGACGTTCCAAGCAGTCACTGAACAAGAGGTCCTTCGTCGGACTCTTATGCTTCAGAGCGTAGTACTGCGTTGAATATGTCGTAGTAGGCGGATGACAACGCGTCCAAAGCTCTCGATGCAGAACCTATGTAAGTGTGAGTGAGAGACGGTTAATCAAGAAGGATCAAGTCACAAACCCAAGCTTTGAATACCCTCGAGTCTAGTTCTTTGAGGGCGTCCTCCACTTTCGTAGCGAGCGTTTGCAGAGCTATCTTGTCGATCTGAGCTTTATCCAAGAAGCTGACCGCGTATTTCAGTATCTCGATGGAATGTTTCTCTATGACATCCGCCGCCCTAGACAAAGGTGAGCCCAAATGAACGACAGACATGACTGATACTCGACGTACATTAATCGGATTTTGCGTCTGGGCGGCGTAAGCGACGTCTTTCAGGTCGTTGACTGAAAGATCGGCCAGGTCGGGATGTGGAGGCTGCGGATAGAGGTACTTGAAGAGTATGACGAGGACCTTGCTCTCGTATCGGGACACAACGTCCGCGTCTGGGTCAACCAGTGAGTCGCCATCCTTCTCGTCGGATGAGGGGAGGGGAAAGGACGTGGTATTGGCCTTGACGTTGATAGTATGGATACGGAAAATGTCGCCATCCGACGACCTGACGGTAAGGTCCGCATCAGCATCGCAGACTAGCAGCTAGAAATTAGAGGAATGGTACAAAGCTAACGTGCATTCGTACAGTCAGGATGAGGCTTGCCCGACGAGTGCGAGCGGGCAGGGCTATTCTTGACTGGTACAGCTACCATTTCTTGCAGTAAGATTTGCGGAAAGTGGGGGGCGGATGCAGGGGGAAAAGGAGAGCAGCCTTTGCGTTTTACCTGTCATCGCGGTGAGCAGCAAGTGTAATCGGCCCTGATCCGGCTGAAAAGAGAAAGGAGACTCCGGAGATTGCCGAACGTTTTGCTTCCACCTGCCAATCTTCCTTCACACCATCATGTCTTTTCGCGCGCAGAACCATTCGATTTGCATTTCTGCATTCTGGAGAATATCGATGATCTTACCCTCCTATGGATTACTTGTCGCTCTGTGTCTGAAGACTTCTGCGCTGCAGTAGATCTCGTCTTTATACGTCGCAATCTGCCAAAGACAGGACGCGCATATTTAAAAGAACACGGGATGCTCTCGCGCCTTGAGGGATCGAATTGCGCCGTTGCTACGTTCACGCACGTGCATCCTTCAGGGAACATCTGCGCTATAAGACGACCAGTGTCCCAATGGAAACCCATCTAATCGCCCACGTATCATCGTCCAGCTCAGCCGGTACGCTAACGACACGCGTCTGTGAGAGATTAAAGCCCAGTCGTACGTCCTTCGGCTGACAGTAGGTGCTGTCTTTCGTGGGCGATGCTAGGCGATCTCGAAGCTGGAGGATTTCCCCCACATTCACTTTTCAACATGACTGTTAGCCTTGAGGTCGAGATCTCGGATCACATTCTGCACCTCATTAGGTGAACTCTGGGACTGCTGGCTTGCACACGAAGGATATAAATCCCTTCGACACACATACCTCGGACTTATTTCCTTCTCCGTCAACGAGCATATCCCGCCCGATGTGTCGTCAGCCTTTCTGAGGAAGACCGTCGCAATCGGCTGGCTCTGATCTTTTTTCGAACCCAAGGTTCATAACAACAGTTAAATTTTCATTTCCACCCCACATTTGACAACACTCTTATTACAGATTCATCTCGGTTCAGCGACTCATCTGTATGATACGCCATGTAAGTATAAGTTGAATCGCGATACCACAGAATTAGTACTCACGCACTCTAGGCCGAGTCGTCGGAGGCGGTGGTGCAGTTAGGAGGAACTGCTACTTCAAGTGGGCCGGGAGGGCAATATTCTGTTCCAGAGACAAACACGCCCGAGTTCTGCATTAGAGTGAGTATTCCCTCAAGAGAGAAACCGTTATCGAAGCTAAACGAACATCGTAAACGCAGCGCGTGATAGGTCCGTCAGCGCCTTGATCTCCGTAACTGTGCAGTCACAGTCAGTCTCTGGTACGCAGCGACGCGAAGAAAAATGCGTACCCGCAGAAGCGCTCGGGGGGAGTAAGCGAGTAAACCCCACCTCCAAGGATGAGCTTGTACCCAGCGAGGTCAGTCGGGGGCATATGGCGCAGATTTGGTAGATGGTGGCCCTCGCCGCCGAGGCAGCGACGACGACGATAGCAGCGTGGAGGATAGCAGAAGGGAACATCTTGCTTCAAACAATGTAAGCGATGATAAATTTTCCCAGCTTCCTTCGTTGTATTTATACCTTTTTCGAGAGCAGGGTCAGCGCCTCGATGAGAAATCTGGCGCTCTAGCCGAGCAGTCTCGCCGTTCGTGGAGTATGGATGCGGGAACGCTAGATGCCCAAACCTCCTCCTTGCACGGCAGTTGCATGTGCGAACCGTATCAACAAGGGGATAGATGGGAATTCATAATGAAGGCACGGCATTGTTATAGGACGGACCGTTCATTCTTGAGACTGTGCCGGCATGTATCAAGGTTTCGTTGGTGCGCCGCCGGTCGACTCGGATGTGATCCAAGTCAGCTTGTTCCCTGTCGAAGAGATTGTAATAGACCCGTCAGAAGTAGGAATAAGCCTCGTACTCAGTCTACAACCAACTAGAGACTACTTGATTTCCTGGAATCACTGTTCATGGTCCATCGTGTCAAGGTTTCAGCAACGGACAAACTTCGGGGGAATCATCATTCTTACGCTACCTCTAGCTGCATCGCTGACGGAAAGCGGGGCAGAACCGGTATCGATGCACCCTCCTACACGTAACCACGCCCTGATTAAATTGAGTCGGCTGGTTATGCGAGACTGGGAGTTTGTGGGCCAAGCCCGGCCACATCTGTAAGCGACGCACCTGGGCGTTTCGCTCGTGCATCAATAGAGATCAATTCATTTCTCCCTGTCGAGGCCTAATCGAAGATGTCATCAGTGAGTATGAGGATCCAGCTAGAATTCCACGGCCCGCGGATGAACAGTGATGTGCCGGGCTAGCTAGTACTGCAGAACGTGTTCAGAGACATCTCAAGCACTCTGGAACATTCTGAAATCAGTGTTGATCGCGCTCATTAATCACCCTTAACGCAGGATGAGACCTCAGTGCGTAGTCTGCAACAGCTCACCTCAGGAGACAGTTGTTTTCCATAGTTTGCTTCCAGAATTCGACCCGTGCGGCGTTCAGCGCGCAGACATGTCTTCGGCTGGTTACTCTTGAAGTCAAAGCCTTTACACGAATGATATGATAACAGCGCCCATGGGGTTGAGCCTAATGGATATATCGTCTATAAGTGCTGAGGTATACCATGGACAGTGCTTTCTCACCTTTTCGAGGATCAAATCCGATAGCATGGACAGGAAAATTGTTCAACGCGGTCTGCCATTTCAGTCAAGATGCGCCGTTGTTGTACGGCTTTACCAATTATCTTCAGCACGCCGCTAGAGAAAGGATAGTCTTGACGATCCTCCTCGCCGTCCGAGACACGGCGAGCTTTGACCGCTCTGACTAGGAGACAGCTCCGTGGTTGATCTGGCTGATGGAGGGTAGCACTACTAGCAGAGATAGTGACGATTCGATCCAATGTAGAGAGAACCTTGCATGGCGGCAAAAGGCAAAGAGTTTGATAAACGATCGGGACGTGTGCCAAGCACGTGTTCGAAAACGCGTCACTACTCATGTGGGTCCATGAGGACCTCACCGCACAATTTTGTAATGAGTGACTCCTTCGCGTCGCGCAGCGTCCTCCGTCGCAGATTTATCCTTCACTATCGAGCCATCAGCTTGAACACGGCCTGAAGAGGACCCTGACAAATGAACACGACAGCTGTTCCCTGAGTCCGACAAAATAGAGCCAGAAGATACGCGTTGGCCTTGAGCGTCAAAAACCTGGAGCTCCTCGGCACTCGAGAGTCGAGAGCGCTCCTTGGTCAGGGAAAGTCGGCATGATGGAGCAAAGAAAGGAGGAGAGCAAAGGATCTCGGCCCGGATAGAAGGAAAATCACTTGTTATCCCTTGACTAGAGCGTGGATTTCTCTCATATAGAGCCGTAAGGAATGCACTAGACGAAGTACCTGAGTTTTAAATGAGTTCGAGAACACTGGGTGCATTGTGGCCGAGATGACACATCTAGCACGTGATCGCATTTAGTCACAATGGAACTGTTTTACTCTCTTTCTCCATCACCACCACCATCACCACCACATTGCGATAAAGGTAAACATCATTTTTCGCTTCTTGCAGGTCTCTCACTGAAAAAAGACAGACATCACGATGAATTCTCAGCAGCGCCCCCTAACATCATGGATGTCGTGCCAGCCAACTTTCTTTGTGACAACCGAACGATGGAGAAAATCGCCGAGTCACAACTGTTGGATGAACAAGCGCTCGCTTCAATAAAGGATAATCTTTCTGTGCTCGAATCCCGCCAACGATGTCTGAAAGACGAGCTGACAACCGTTGAACGACACATTTCCTCAGCGGTCGCAGAACAGACGCGTCTCCGCTCCTCTATTGCGACTCATAAATCCCTCCTTTCCTACTCCCCAGTCCGCTCTCTCCCAGGGGAGGTGCTGAGCGAGATTTTCCTCTATTACATAGCCATTGCCCAATCTGTCCACGGGGATGTTTTCCAAGAGATTGTTGCCTCCCACCGTATCCACACTCCTATCCTCCAGGTCTGCCGTCGTTGGCGCACTACCGCTTTGGCTGACCCTAGGCTGTGGACCACCATCCCTTTGATCGGTTCTGTCGACGGGAAAAAGTCGTTCGCTCATCCTTTGATATTGGGGTCGCCTGAAGAGAAGGCCGCATATTGGGAAGCTCTCGAACGCAGAATAGAGCGAACGTCTGCGCTCCCTCTACACCTTCTCTTCCACTTTATTGAAGACGGTAACATCGGAGATCCCGTTTACACGATTTCCGCCATGCAAACGTTTATTCGCTTGTTCCCAAGGGCAACCTCCATTTCCATCTGCCTTGGTACTCTAGAAGAACACTTTCCGGAGCTCATATCGCTCGTGGACAATGCCGAAATCTTTCATGCCGATCGAGTTCATACCGCCCGGGTTGATGTCGACGACGAAATGTTCGGTCGAAAGATTCTCTCCGCCATACCGAATGTTGAAGTGCTGGAAGCGGAACAACTGGATATCGACCAGTGGTTCATCGATGCACCAACTGCAGGGCATCGCTTGCGCAGTTTGCAGACTTCGAACTATTGGTGCCACGTACCGCTTGTAACGCTTTTGGATCTCCTGGATCGCGCGCCGCTGCTTGAGACGCTCAATCTTGGTAGCGTCTCCGTTCCGCCTTCTGTCGGGACCCTTCGCGTCGTAACCCATACACTTCTATCGACGTTCCACCTTGGTTTGGTGGAGGAGGAGGAAAACGATGCTATCTTTGGGCATCTGACACTCCCGGCCCTTCGTTCTCTATCGTTTGGGAGTGGTTATCATCCTGACTTTTGGCCCCATCCAAGTAACATGGCATTTCTTCGGCGGTCTGGTTGCATGTTAACTGGGCTTGCCTTTCACCACTGCCAGGTCGACGAGAAATGTCTTGCGGAACTGCTTACCGTTCAAAAGGCACTCGTTACCCTTCAGCTCAACCTGGTTTCCGATGATGAACTCGAAGGATGCGACATACCCATTCCGATGTCAATCATAGAATGCCTTTCCACGAAGCCCAGGGGTGCCTCGGATCGTCCTTTACCAGCGTTGGAGGTCGTCAGGCTTGTGGTACTTCCACGGCAGTTAAAGGCTGTTAAACGGCTGATCCAGTCGCGTTCTGCAGATCAAGCGAAGAAGTGTCGCATCGCGACACTTAGAGAAGTGGATATTCACGTACCTACGAAGCAGAGGGACGATGAGATCAAGAAGGACGAGCACGCAGCCTTGTTCAAGGCATTCGTGAACAAGGGTATGAGGATCCGAATTTCTTACGAGTAGTTATAAACTCCTGCGCGTTGTTTCCTGTAGTTTCATTTCATTTATGACATTAACTTCCACCGTCAGAGATTGAGCTTGTCGCGATGTTTGTTTGTTATTGACCATGCCGATTCTGGTTCAACAGAGCGACGATCTCCGGACAACAGTCTTGTCCTACCACATGATGATCTACATCACTATTGTCCTTATCGTGGTTCAACCTCCTTGTTCTATAATGCAGCACAGCATCCGCCTCATTGTTCTTTCTCGTATAAAACCCCGACCTGCCGCCTCATTCCTGCATCGGCTTTCCACATTTATCTCCCCATCTCCGTCATGATCTTCGTCGCTCGTGAATATCTGCGCAACTTCCTTTCCGACCAAATCGCAGCGTACGACCCCTCCGAGCCACATCCACCGAACATGCATCCCTCACGGCCGACGAGCTGGCCCGATGGACCTGACTACGATTTCCCATGGACGAATCCATGTTATGAGTGGGCGTTCCAGGTCCTCGAAACAGGCGGAGGGTATAGAGTCCTCTTGAGGCGCACGAGAGCCACACTTGGGAATGGAGAGCGATTGGATCGGTATGCCTTATCTTCTCGACGTGCATTTGAGAGAAACGTTCTGTGAGTTGTTGTCAGGTTCTAGCAGACGACAAGCCAACTCACTGCGGTACAGGTCTAGCCCGAACACATTTTGATGCCCCCGATATTCAGAATCTGTTCAACTGGACGAGCGCGCATAGGGATCGACTGTGGGTACTTGAGCTGCTGAGAATGTCTCTGGAGAGAGGATACGCGATTCATGCCTTGCATTTACCGGTCCTTGTTCCCTGGGACGTGGGGTCACGGCGCACAGGAGGCGGGAGAAGAGCAACTGTATCATGTCATTGCTTATAATGGTGGGTGGTTAGAGGCGGAGGGAAAGACGACGGTGGATGCGGTGTTGGAGGTGTTTAATAGGTATAACTGGTGTGGCGCGTAGCTCGCCATCCGGGAGCTGCATTGAAAGTAGAATGAGAACTTCTTCCCAGCCATGTTTTTACCAGTTGTCCGTGTCGAGGACTATGTTCAACGGCGGCAGAACGTGACTTGGCGCTACCGTCGTGATATTGGAGAAGGTGGTAGGGAATCGCTAGGAGCACCGGATAAACCTGAAGCAAGACTGTCTACGGGGGCTATGAGATTGCCTAGTTGTCGCCGACAGACGCCTTCTTCACCCCCGACAATCTATGAAATACCAGATTGTCGTGGCAGTCAGCACACTCATCATGTTATCGATGTGGATTGTTATGTAGTTCAATGATAATAATACACGTGTATAAAAAACAGATGAAGCTGGATAAGTAATCTACATCATGAGCTCGTTTGCTCAGGCAGAGGCTCCGAGTCCTCGAAGCTGACCCCTTCCCGTCGCGCAGCGTCCTCCGTCGCAAATCCCTCCTTGACCATCCATCGCGCCATCAGCTTCGAACATGTCTTACGATGCCCCACCCAGTGATTCGGGTAATAGCCAGCAACCTTCATGGTTTTCTTGCAGCCGATGCAGACAACTTTCTCCGGAGTATCGATCTTGGCGACAGACCAATCGCTCTCGAGAATCTTCTTGCGCTCCTCGATCCCCTTGACACCCCCAACAGCGGTCGGGAATGATGCGACATAGTCGGCGTAGAGGGGCCTGTAGAATTTAGCGGGACCCCTCGCGCACTAGCGCATGTCGCGGGTCGCGCACTCGCGCATGGCGCTAGCGCAGTCACGCTGTGACGCTCTAACCCTAGCGTAACCCTCGCGCAATTCCAGACTCTCCCTCGTCCTCCCTCTCCCTGGTAGAGCACATTAAATAGTGATCTGTATATATACGACGTCTGGAAAGTTAATGCAGAATTTAGTATGACTTTCCTGATGAACCCTCAGGCCTCAGGACCTGTAGGCTTGTGCCATGGCATCCGGTCCTTACGTTGACGGTAGCACGATTGAGGAGGGTATCTACTTCAATCTCTTGAGTCCGCACCGGCACAGTAACTTGATGGATGGGTGAGACAGTATTAGCTCGGTTTTACGGCAGCATAGTACATGACCAGTAAGTACTTTCAATCCTTCCTGCCGGCCCATCAGGGTTGAATCAATAAGGATCGGTGTCCCGAACCATAGATCCTCACCAGCCTGTGAGTTCACCCTCCAGTCCTGTTTGAAAACTTAAGATACAGATTGTATGCCTATGTCACGCTTGCGCATTAGCGGGAAGGGCGTTAGCGCAGCTCGCGGGAGTGCTCGCGCATGCCTCGCGCAGCCTCGCGCACAAGCGCACAAGCGCAATGCGCTAGCGGGATAGCGCGATCCCGGCTAGCGCAGTTATGCGCGAGCTCATGAATGGCAACGGCAACACTAATGCCCATCCAGAACGCGCGTTGGTGGGTCGCAGACCGTGGGGACTGTCGATTCCATTGATGAAGAAGAACACCCCAGAAGATAACACTGGATCTTCCCATTCAGACTGCAGAAGCCAGGTCCTGGTAAGGAAGTATGCATATCGTTCAGTTGTAGGTCCTCTTCCATACCTATCCGTGACGCAGGAGGAATGGACTCGGAGATCAGAGACCGAAGATCGGAGATTATGAACTGACATTATTCGGGGCCCCACGCGTCACTGAACGCTATAATGTACTAGCATACGCTAGCATACGAGTGGTAGGAAAGGAGCTGCTCCTTTAGAAATCATCTATTTTCGTACCTCAGTTCATGGACAGTGCTGTACATGAAGGCGGCAGCGCGAGCGGGTCGTCCCAATTTGGAAGAACTTAGGGGTGGAAACTGATACACGTCGCTCAAGCTTGTTCAATACATTCGAGAGAGATGGGGAGCAGCCAGTAACAGTTATAATGCTTTTACATTACGCATAAAACGCAAAAATAAATCGAAAATTTTCCAACCCCACAGTTTACTCCGGTCCTAGCGCAACCCTATTGTAACCCTAGCGCAGCTTGCGCAATCGCGGGATGCGCTAGCGCACAGTCCCGCGAGGGGTCCCGCTACTTTCTATGTGCCCGGCGTAGAGGGGGTGGGAGCGGAGGGATCTTTGATCAGGGATCGAAGAGCTGTCGGGGACAGCTTCGTTGGCGTTTGAGGGCCGTAAGGCCCGGTGTTTCTTTGGTTGAGGCGGTGGTCTACAATGAGCAGGTCAGTCAAGGGACCTGGTCGACAGACAGGGCACATACGAGACGGATTCTGTAGATTTATCTTCGCGAACACGCTTCTTGCCTTTCTTCGAAGGGCTAGTGATTGGGCTTGAGTCGCGAGGTGGAGCAGGGCGGATGAGACGTGGCTGGGGAATTGGCGCTCGAGATGGAGCAGCGCGGATAAGACGTGGCGGGGGAATTGGCGCTCCAGGTGGTGTCACCGACGTCTGAGGCAAGGTAGGACTACAGAACTGATTGAGTACGGCGAGACAGGTCACAAATTGGATGCTTACAGGCGGCACACCGAAGGGGTTGACGGACGCGGGGACGACATGGTAATCGTAGAACTATGATCAACTTGAAGTCGCTGTGGTGGGTTGAGCTGAAGAAAGCTAACGTTCGTCCAGCGCCTCTTTATACCACTAAGGGTCGCTCGGCGCCTTGACGACTACAACAAAGGGCCATTCACTACTGACTATCCGAATATGGTAACTCACGAAATCGGTGAACAATGGGCGGACGCCAGATTTCCATTGTCTCGTCGTCCACATGTACCCCTAAGAACTGGCAAGCACGCCTCTCGGCTTGTCTGTATGGGAAATCGTCCATAAGGTGAAGGACGTAGGCTGCGCTATTCCATGATTGCTACTCGCCCTGCGGACTCCGAAGTGGGAAATAAGTAATTCGGCCTGGAGAAGAACTGTCAGAGCGTTAAGTATCAGCAAAGCAACTACAAAGATATGCATTAGTCGTGTAAGCACAAGATACCGGGGTTTCTGAAGCGCTTTCTCGCAATGTGATCGGCGCAGTGCCCGTGTGGATTGTTGTACGTCCTATGCAGATCATCAGCCACCGTTACCGCAAATACGATACAGGCAGGCTTATTCATATATGGTCGAACGGTGTCCTCCTTCGTCGAACATTCCCGAAGCAGTGCTTTCAAGAGTGCGAATTCCAACGTAGTGGCGCAGAACAAAACTTCCAACCTTACGTCATAGTAACGATCGCACCTCCATCATGTGAAGTCCGGCACCACTGGATTCGACACCGCCATCCGAATTGTATTGGCGTTCTGTGATTGCATCCTGTGCATTTGCGGCTCCTTTCTTATGGATGAATTGACCAGCGATATGATTCCATAGAGAACACACTAAGAATTATCAACTTAGTGTGGTGTTACGAGCTAAATATTCACAAACCCTTTGCTTGTTGTCTGTCCGCAATCGCTTCTTTTTTTTGTCATTCCACTTTCCGTTCCTCCTGTGTCCCGATTATGGGGGATGAGCGTCCCTGAACATGCATTGATCAGGTGCGCTGAGGTCGTGTCCATTCGAGCAGAGTTCATGCCCCAATACGAAATAGCGCAATCTCTCGACAATGACGGACCGCGCAGAAGGGTTACAATGGTGTCGGCATGTCACAAAATATCCCGCCGAAACGTAGACCGAAAGGTATTCTCCCCCGAGACGTCTATCATTGATAAAAACAAGCGCATATACTCCCTACCCCGCTACCGAGGCGTCGGATACAACAGAGGACGGTTTCACAGCAGAGCAAAGAGCGGGCAGGCAGAGGAATAGGAAACGGGTTGGAGACGATGACCCATGATGATTATCTTTAAACGCGCCGTCCTGACGCGTCTGGAAATGACCCTCAAATAGATCGCGGTTTCAACCAGGCAGTGGACGGGACGAGTGTGGTCGAAGTAGTCATGTTGTGGTTAGGAAGAAGTAGACGAAAGGACTAGACTCCGACCGGAACATGATTAGAAACGATTCCATTTTTTTCAATACTTGAGATATTTAGAGTATCAAGATGAAGATGTGCTGGGATAAGAGGACGAATAGGTCGTCGCCCTGCGATAAGCAGAATAGTCCTTTCCGCAGGTAGTGCGCAGGGCGCTTGGAGGCGCATCGTCGTATTTCAGACGACGGGCATGCTGCCATGATGATGAACTAGTAGCTGAGCACCCCGAGCACGTTCTGACGCCCACGCCCTCTCTACTCCCGCTAGGATAACTCGATAACGACTTCAAACAGTCGCGCCACAGTACGCAAATCACCGGCGCTGCACCCTCCTAGGTGCCCAAACAGCATCGCTATAGCAGCGGTACACTCCGCGCTAAGAACCCGAGCACAAAGAACAGCAGATACGCGCGCGACCCATGTACATGCTGGTGGAACATGAACCGCGCGCGTCGACTCCATAACACGCCAAGCTTGCGATATGAAGCGAAGCGCTTAAGCAGACGCTCGACAAGCCATCCGAGGAGGATGTACGCCTTGGAGGTGGTCATACCCTTGGGCAGCTTTATGAGGCGCAACGGGTCCAAGTCGGAGTGGGACGTGACTTCGCGTGCTTGGCAGAATATGAGTCGGGAGGTAGTGGTGGCGAGGTTTTCGATGCTGTAAAGATTTCCTGTATACTTGTTAGCTATGGAAGGGAGGTACAGATGGTAACGCACCCCGTGGAACTAGGAACATGTCGCCTGCGTGGACAGTGTGGTGGGTTTGATGTATCCTGACGGTGACAGAGCCTTCGACGACGTAGAATATCTAGTCATAGTCAGGACGCTGCTGGCGCGAACAAATATGGAGGACGACGCACATATGTACTATCCTTGCTGTTTTTGGCAGCCTTGTGATGTGTAACATGTAGATGACCAGACGCAAAGAATTCACTGTCGCTCAAGGCGCGCTGGAATGCGAAATCGCCTTGGGCGGCTGGGTTTGGGGATACCATGGATGCGGGGAATATAACACCTGGCGGAGCATTAGCAATAGCAGGGCGATAACAGCAGCAATTACCCACGACGCTTAGCGACACCCTCCGCCCCGAAGACGACCACGTCTGATATGGACTTGTCCTCCTCCGGGATCTTTCTCCTAGGACGCGAGGCCGACAGCTTGCGCTTCGGCTCAGATATCGTCGACAGCGCAGCCAGCTCAGGTGTCACCGTCGTATCGCTACCGTATGTCGAACGGGTGTCGTCTGGGTCTCGAGAAGCCGAATGGCTGCTTTGTCCTGTCTGAGCTGTGTCTGGGGTAGGTATTGGTGCCGAGTCACTGCTCGTGCTGGCTGTCGGTGTCTGATCATCGGGCAGTGGGACGCTGGCGGCATCCGACAGAGGGGCGTTGATGGGGTCCGACATGACGAGGGCGTGTGAGTAGACTAAGAAAGTGTGCAGGACAGGCGGGGATGGTGACTGTCGCAGGGTAAGGTGTTCCCGACACGTGTTGGAGCCGGAATGCCGCAGGTGGCGGTGTTCTTTCTATCTTCCCGGCAACCTCACAACAAGTGTGCGTAAATACTTGTTTATTTTAAGCTGACACAACTCACTCGGATATCCTCTCCTCCGACGATATCCTCTTCCGCCTCCGACCCCACCCAAGTAGCTTCATACGCTCTACTCCATTTCGAAGCAGGACCAAGACTCGACCGCGCGACGATCTACAGCCTCGACATCCCTCTAGAAACCGTCATTGGCAAGCTCTTCCCGCCAAAAGTTTTCGTAGCTTGG
Organism: Hymenopellis radicata; assembly: GCA_015501595.1. Lineage (NCBI taxonomy): Eukaryota > Fungi > Basidiomycota > Agaricomycetes > Agaricales > Physalacriaceae > Hymenopellis > Hymenopellis radicata. The sequence goes on along the minus strand of JADNRX010000597.1, from coordinate 6,666 downwards.
GTCAGTCGTCTGCTCTCCGAGTCACAAGATGACATGTCGCTCATAAGTTATCAGCTTTTCCGAAGGGGAAAGGTGGTGTAGCAAAGTGTACTGCATCATGAATGTGCGTTGTCCGTCCGTGCGGGAGGCGGAGAGAATACCACGGTGATGTCCTACTCCACGGCGGTATTGTATTTGCTCCCGTTCCGCCAGACGTTTCGTGAGGAGCAGGGAGGGATATCACTAAAATGGGGTGGTGTGTTCAAATGGACACCAATCGCCCTCTGATGTGTTTCATTAGCCGATAAAGCTCAGCTTCATTTCGATTCAACCATCGCGTACTGATAGTAGCCACAAGATGCAAGCCAGGGAAGTTACTGCATCGTGTTGCTGGCACATCGCTGACGCGTTCTGATATCGAGGTAACAGGCGATCTGGGACAGGCGTCACGTAGAATATGGACAGTGGATGGTTCCTCCTCAGGTTTCCAGCGTGTCGCGCTTGGAAGGAAGGAAGGAAGGAAGTATATTACCAGAGGGAAGAGAAGTTCTTCTTCAGCGTGGACTATGCCGAGTTCTTTCAGTCGAAAAGGGAATCAAGTATCGAGGAATCCTGACGCATAGAGCCTTTGCTCTGAGATATTGTAGTCTCGGGTACTCTCTCCCCGATGTGCCGGAGATTTCTTCCCGAGTTGGAGAAGAGGCAAAGTAGCATGGCTCGATAGCAGGCCCCACATTAAGGAAACTGCCGTTCATCTTCCGGAAAGTTAATCTCCAGGATTGATATATTCTCACAGTATTTGAACATCGTCCATTAAGCCGCAGCGCTCTGGAACATCTTCATGGAATGATGAGAGGTCCGTGGAAACAAGCGAAATAACGACGGGAAAGCTGAAATCGCGGAATGTAAACCGTCGATGAAACCATTGATGAGAGGACGTTGAGATGAAGAACGGAGGTGACTCTCAAGTGCTCTCCAGTACGCACTGCGAACGGTTGTTCGACGCTCCTGGGGTACATTCAGGTAATCCCTCGCAGAATCATTTCCATCGGAGCACCCTGCCGGAACATCTAGTCGAGGCCGTACACCCGCGAAGAATACGGGCATGAATTCCGCTCGAATAAACACGATCTCGTGGTTGGCCCCGCACCTGATCATTGCATGTTCTGGCGATTCTACAGCCGATTGACAGACCGTCTCGGCCATGATCATGGAGGAGAGAAACAGAACGGAAAGTGGATCGGAAAAGAATGACAAAAAAGAAGCTATTGCGGACAGCAGAACAACAGACAACTTGAACAAGCCAAGGGTTTGTGAACATTTAGCTCCTACCAACACCCCACTGCGGCTGGTTACTGACCGGACCTCCAGACAAACTGTCAAGGATTGATATCTTCACCTGGCTGGCGAGTTGCTCGGTATATGCAGAAGCGTGCCCCAAAGGTCGCAACATTACTGCATTTGAGACCAGATTCCTGATACCACCGTCAGCTGCAACTGGATGCAGCCAATCTTCGCGATACATGACCTAACAAACAAATTATTCAATCAGGGACTGTGACTGAAGGAGGGTAATAGGAGAGCGAGAACCCATTGCTCAAAGACAGCAGCGCCCAGAATCTCGCGCGCCACGCGTGCTGGAAGATCAATAGTGTGCAGTGCGAACATGTTGATGCTCTCGAGTGGAAATCCATGCAATACTGCATATCTCAGGACATTCGCAGGATGGGCCTTTGTAGCGTGTGCTCTAGTAATCATCATCGCTGTCAATTCATCCATATAAGAAAGGAGCCGCAAACGTACGGGATGCAAGAATCACAGAACGCCATGAGTGCGGCGAATTGATACTTGTGCGCGACGTATCCCACAGCTTCCAGTGTATCGAAATCGAGCAGATTCATGTCCGGGAGAGGGGCTCTGGGATAGAGATACGCAAAAGCGATGGCCAGAATGTTGGCTGGTTCTTGGAAGTCTGCGATATTGGGATCACCACCCTCTGGAATGGGAAAGGCCATGGTGTGCGTGATGATGTTGGCACGGTGCAGGTTGAATACGATGCCGTCTGATGAGCGGATAAAGACGTCGGCATCTGGGGAGGCGACTGCATGGTCTGATGAGAATCGGGATCTGCAGTGATGGGACGCGCGTACAATCTGGATGCAGAGCTTCTCCTCCGGGTGCTGCGTCGCTCCTGGTGTCACTCATGACTGGAGACAAGAAGTGATGGATTACATAACTCGCAGTACAAGACGTTGTCGCTATGGCAAGGTCCGCTTCAAAGGTGCTCGCGGCAATGGGCGCTCTACTCTTCTAACTGTGGTATAGTCCTGAGAATGGCGAAGTTCAGATTAAGAATGTCGCACCACGCGTCTGGTACATACTACAAGGTCAAGGTCTGGCGGAATGTTACCCGCCTGAAGTGCATCTCAAACACTCGGAAAAGTGTTTCATCGCCCAGCCTCTCCTTGTCAAACGGTTGAAGAACATTCCGCCAGACCTTCATCGGATTTTCTGCAGCCCTTCTTTTGGCCAGGGGGGAGAACTCGTCGTTTGGGAGCACACATCCAACGATCAAAACCCGGGCGAGGACATCAGGCGTCGGCACGACGTCAATCCGTGCCAGGTTGTCGAAAGCCTCTTGTGGTACAAAACGCAAAAGAGCATGCGTGCCGCCTGACATGAATTCCCTTTCAACTCGTCTGTCAGCGAATGTCATCAGTCTTTACGAAGCTATCGAAGCGCGGAAATTTACGTGATGAAAGTGGACTTTTCCTCAGATTCGGGGAATAACGCAAGAGCGCGCGTTAAATAATTCTTAAAGTCCGCGCGAGCAACCAAGACACCATTGGAATCATCCACCGTGCAGGCGAGTTGATAGGCCTCGGTAGCTTGTACATCTTCCTGAGGGCTGGAGCGTATTAGTAATAGCACGGACTTCTGCCAGCAGTAAACGTACATGGCTTTCCATCGAAGACAAGTGCACTGTTCACCGGAGAGCGGGTCCGTCAATAACCCAGTGCTATGCGCCATGACACTCCAAGTGGTTTCGTACTGAAACGAGGAGGTCCCAACAACGTGCTGGGTCGGCGCTGGAGGATACACGCCTGAAAACTCCAAGTGACTGTCAAGTGTCAGTCGTATACGAATCTTCTGCTCTATAGGGCTGCAGATCGAGATGAAGGGCTTGGACTCATCATCGATCAGGTGCAATACAGAGCCCTCCACGATGCTGTAGTCGCGCAGCGTGTGGATGTCCAAGAGGACAGTTGGGGGGAAGACCAGAATTTGCGTGTCAGGAGTGCCGTCCTCCATCCAGTATAGTCGCTGCTTTATGGAAGCAATACTTTCGTTCGATCGAACCTTCAGGACAATGGTTTTAAACATGTACTTGACGGTGATGGAGTACTGTAGCGGGGGGTCATGTACTAAAGGCTTGCGTTTCACGAAGAGTTCTGTGATGGGACAGGCGGCGATAAAGTCATCCCAGGCGCAACTGGGAACCGTGATGATAGCCCCAGGTCTGCCAGGAAACGTTGTCGTTTGGATCTCGAAGGACTGTCCTTTGGGGATATGGAACGCATCCGCTACTGTCTGAAAGAAGACCTAGTTCGTCCCGCGTGAACCGTGAGTCATAACCGCCAAGGAGTGAGAAGAGATATACCTCGTAGTCACCTACAACCACCAAATAACGAGGAACAAGAACCCTCTGCTCGCCTAGAGTCAGAATGACGGGTACTTCTGGTTTTGAAAATGGTACGCCCATTCCTCGAAGGTGGGAGGCAAAAGGAAAGAACGGCCTGGGAAAGGCTTGTGCGTGCGCATCGAAGTTGATATTCGATGACTCAGCAATGCAAATTATGCAATGCCGAACTGCCAGTCCTCGACATCTAACAATGTTGAACTTGAAAAAGAAATTGAGGATGGAATACCATTCGGATGGTGGTGCCGAATCCATTGGCGTCGGACTGCACGTCGTGGCTTCAAATCAACTTCAAATGGAGGTTGTCGATTGCGATCGTGATGACGTAACGTTGGAAGTTTTGTTCAGCGCCACCACATTGGAATTCGCACTCTTGAAAACACTGCTGGGGGAATGTGCGACCAAGGGGCACACCATCCCACAATCTATGGACAACCGTTCCTTGATCGTTTTTCCTGTAACAGTGGCTGCTGATCTGCATAGGACGTACGACCATCCACACGGGGCACTGCACCGATCATATTGCGAGAAAGCGCTTCAGCAACCCGAGTGCCTTGTGCTGACAAGACTAATGTATATCTTTGTAGGTGCCCACTGACACTTAACGCTCTGACAGTCCTTCTCCAGGACGAATTACTTATTTCCCATTTCGGAGTCTGCAAAGCGAGTAGCAATCATGGAATCAGGCAGCCTACTACATCCTTCATATTGTGGACGATTTCCCATACAGACAAGCCGAGAAGTGTGCTTGCCTGTTCTTAGGGGTACATGTGGACGACGAGACAATGGAACTCTGGCGTCCCCCATTGTTCGCAGATTTCGTGAGTTACCACATTCGGATAGCCAGTACTGAATGGCCGTTTGTTGTCGTCGTCAAGGCGCTGCGCGACCGTTAGTGGTATAAAGAGGCGCTGGACGAGCGTTAGTTTCTTCACTTTAGCCCACCACAGCGACTTGATCATAGTTCTCTGATTGCCATGTCGTCCCCGCGTCCGTCAACCCCTTCGGTGCGCCGACTGTAAGCATCTAATTTGTGACCTGTCTCTCCGTACTCAATCAGTTCTGTAGTCCTACCTTGCCTCAGACGTCGGTGACACCACCTCGAGCGCCAATTCCCCCGCCGCGTCTGATCCGCCCTGCTCCACCTCGAGCGCTAATTCCCCCGCCACGGCTCATCCGCCCTGCTCCGCCTCGCGACTCAGCCCCAATCAGTAGCCCTTCCAAGAAAGGCAAGAAGCGTGTTCGCGAAGATAAATCTACAGAATCCGTCTCGTATGTGCCCTGTCTGTCGACCAGGTCCCTTGACTGACCTATTCATTGCAGACCACCCCCTCAAGCGAAAAAGTGCCGGGCATTAAGACCCGCAAACGCGAACGAAGCTGTCCCCGACATCTCTTCAATCCCTGATCAAAGAACCCTCCGCTCCCACCCAAGCTACGACGACTATGTCGCATCATTCCCGACCGCTGTTGGGGGCGCCAAGGGGATCGAGGAGCGCAAGAAGATCCTCGAGAGCGATTGGTCCGTCGCCAAGATCGACGGTCCGGACAAAGTAGTCTGCATCGGCTGCAAGAACGCCAGGAAGGTTGCTGGCTATTATCAGCATCACTGGGTCGACCACCGCAAGACATGTTGGAAGCTGATGGCTCGATGGATGGTCAAGGAGGGATTTGCGACGGAGGACGCTGCACGACGTGAAGGCGTCAGCTTCGAGGACTCGGAGCCTCTGCCTGAGCAAACGAGCTCATGATGGAGATTATTTCTTCAGCTTCATCTGTTTTTTGTACACGTGTATTATTATCATTGAACTACATAACAAACCACAGCGAAGTTTACTGACTGCCACGACGATCTGGTATTTCCTCGATAGTCGGGAGTAAAGAAGGGTCTGTCGGCGAAAGCCAAGGAGCCACGCAGTTGCGTATACAAAGTACATGGCAAGCTGGGAGATGGTGAGGCCGAGGGCGAGATGTGCAACTTGTTCGTGTTCTTTGTAGTGTGCTCATAACAGTATGCGCAGTCTTCATCGTGAACATTTGTCTAGCGATACATATCAAATGGCAATCTCATAGCAGCGACTCGCTACCAGCATCTCCAATATCATGACTGTAGGGCCAGCCGGTCGGTCGTGAGGGATTGGAGAGGCCGACAACGATGCTGGAATTAGGAGGCAGGTCGTGGTTTTCTGGAAGAAAGAACAATGAGGCGGATGCCGTGCTACAGGGAGGTTAAACCACGATGAGGACAATAAGTAGTGAGCTATGATGTCAACAACAAACAAACGTTGAGACAAGGTGAATCTCTGACGGTGGAAGTGAGTGTCATAAGTGAGATTGAACTAGAGAAAACAACACGGAGGAGGTTATAAGTACTCGTAAAAGATTTGGATCCTTATACCCCCGTTCACGAATTCCTCGAACATGGCTGCGTGCTCCCCCTTGTTGATCTCATTGTCCCTCTGCCAGTCCGTAAGTACGCGAATATCCACTTCTCTAAGCGTCGCAATGCGATACTGTAGCGTTTCGACCGTAACTTCACAGCCTGTGACCCGTTATGGTCTGAAGTTACAGCGAACAGCTTCACAGACCCTTAAATTGCCTTATTTGGATAGTCCCGCCTATGGCGGAACCTGAAATTTCCTTATTTGGAGGCTCGTGCCTGGCCAAAGTGGTCCGTGACCCGTTATGGTGTATATATAGCTTCACTTCAAAGACCTCTGTGACCCGTTATGTGAATTTGCGGTCGAAACGCTACAGTACTTCTTCACTTGATCTGCAGAACGCGACTCGATGAGCCGTTTCACATCCTTTAAATGCAGTGGAAGTACCACAACCCTGAGGACTTCCAACGCTGGTAAAGGAGGATCCGAAGCACTATAGGCTCAATAAGTCCTGAGAATCAGATGTACTATACCATGGACAGTACCTTCCCACCTCTTCGAGGACCAAATCCGATAGAATGGGAAGGAAAATTATTCGACACAGTAT
>JADNRX010000596.1:0-30258 GCA_015501595.1 Hymenopellis radicata | reverse complement strand
TCGTGCTCACTGCTGGGCTGCCTCGAAAAGCAGCGACCCAGTGACATACCTATTGATCTTGACACTCCCGTCAATCCCGCGGCAGAGGCATGGTTCCAAGATGGTATCTATCATCATTCTATCACCTATCAATACGCACACGCTGATTTATTGTAGCTCTAGCAGCAACTGCGACGACCGGGAGTGTTCTTGGTGTCAAGAGCTCGATGCTGAATCACCTCCTAACCTGCGAGAATGCATCAGCAAATGCGAAAGCTGCTGCCAAACGTGAAAAGAAAGGAAAATCGAAACGTACCGCAGCAGTCTCCGACGACAACGATGACAACGAACGCGCGGCTGAAGGTGATGATGAGGGACCGAGTACCAAGAAGCGAAAGCTAGTCACGGCGGTAAAGAAGGAGTTTAGCCAACAGAAGCTGCACGTCTTCAAAGGGTTGAACATTCCATTTTCCGACAGGGAGAAGAGCGCTATCGAAGTACAGTTCGGACGGGCAACAATATCCGCCAACCTTCCGTTCCAGTGGGTAAATGATCCGGAGGTCCTGCGCCTCTTCATGATGTTCCGGGCGAAGGCAGACGAGGTTATTCCAGACTGGAGACAAGTCGTTGGTCGTATCCTCGACTCGCTAGCCACAGAAGTGGACACGTCGATTCATGCCTGGCTGAAAGGTGCCTATGTGTCGATCTCGTAAGCTGATTCATTCATATTCAAGCCGTGGTACTCACCGTATCGTCCAGCTCTGACGGATGGAAGGATAACACACGGAATGCAGTCACTGGTGTACATGCTGCTACGAAGGAAAAGGTGAGTATGTGCACAACAAACACGTCGCAAATGACTAACCTGCGATTATCTAGTCGTTTCTTGTCAAATTGATGAATACCAACCGTGCGCGCAAGGATGGAGAAGGAATGAGAGATGGTTTCTTAGAGATGATCGATGTGACAGAAGCAGAGACTGGCTGCATCGTTGTTCTCCTCTGTTGCGATAATGACGGTGGGAGTCACAAAGGACGAGACCTTGTTCCTCTCGTGCGATCCTGGATCCTTGTATCCCATGCTGTAGTCACCAGGTATGTTCCCATTCATTATATACGTACGATCTAACAATAACTCAATTCAGTTCAATCTGATTCTCGGAGATTACTTCAAAGAGAATTCTGATGCGGCTGAGACCGCCGAGCTTGCCACCGCTGTCATTGGATGGATTCTCAACCATGGGAAAGTATGTGTTATCATTGATGATGCGCAACAAGCGAAGAACGGGTCTGTCCTGGCCTTCATCGTCGCCAACATCACTCGGTGGACAACCCACTTTTTGGCATTCAATCGACTCTCTTCGTTAAAAGCCATCTTGCGGGAGACCGCTATTCTTCAGCGCCAGGATTTGATCAATGCTCAGGTTGGTGCAGAAAAATGGCCACGAGAGCGACAGAAGCTGGAGGCCGCAGCCATCGAGCAGATCGACGTTTTGGATAGTTCAGAGTTTTGGAAGGCTTTGGAGACGGTTATCGAGGACATCGAGCCGATCTGTTATGGCACGAATATCAACCAGAGCGATACTGTGCGCCCGGACGAGGTTTTGCTGGGATATATCGTCATTTCAGTCAACACAAGACCCGGTCTGTTGCAGCTGGTATGAAACGACGCATCGAGAAGCGCTGGAAAGCCTTGGACCAGCCTCTCTTTGTATTCGCGCTTATCCTCAACCCATATGAAGGTGTTCGACGGTTTGGCGACAAGGCGAATATCTCTTCGTTTACATTGAACACCGAGTTCCTGGCTGTATGTCGCTCTTTACTGCTCACTCGTATGCATCTCACTTTGCTTGCATGTAGTTTTACCGCCACGTCAAAAGTCGTCCGTCATCGATAGTTGCACCCGAGGTTCTTGCGAATGCCCGACAGCAGGCAGAGCGTGCTGTCTCGGCTGCCTTCATGGCATATCTCAGCAGTTCTGGTCCATTTCAGGATTGGAACGACCATCAAGATGTTTTTGAAGCGACACATGTATATTTTTTTTTTGCCTCTTGTTCCAAGACGTTTCACTCATGGCGACGTCTAGGGTTCCGATCCAATCTTAGTCTGGGAACAGTTTCGAGCGAATGCAGCAACCTCTGAGCTGGCCGACTTTGCTATCATGCTTCTCGGGCTCGTCGTGAATCAGGCTGGTGCGGAACGGTCTTTCTCTGACCTCGGTATCAAGAAAAACTCAGCACCGAAACCGCTTGCGACTGCCAAAGCTTGAAAAGATGTCGAAGGTATGTTGTTCTGATGTTTGAAAGCAGTCGCTTATCTGATCTATTGAAGGTTGGCGCTGATATCAAGTCGAAACACGTTGCCGATGATCTCGTTGAGGACCGAAAGTCCCGCAAGAATCATTCAAACGACAAAGTGAAGTCTCTTCTCGCAGTGCCCAGCTACGCGGACCTTTACGACGGTCTTGGTGAGAACGAGGATGATCCAGATGCTGAACCGCGCTCGGCTCTCGTTCGCACGAAGAAGGATTGGCGAAGGGAAATGAAGAGGTGGATGGAAGAGGAGCGGGCGGGAAGCTCTAATGAGGAAGGGCAGGAACCTTCCGCTAGCACATCGGCATCATCCTCCAGCCGCCGACAGAAGTCATGGCTGCCGGCAACGTTGGAGACTTTGTTTGGTGGTACAGTTGCGAAGCCAATCGAGGTATCCATGATGCGGGCGCGTCGTCGACCTGCATTATCCGAGGAAGACAGGCGCATGGAGCTATTCCAAGCAGAGCACTCTGATGAGGCACCTGATGATGGTGCATTGGAAGGATCAGGTGATGATTTCGAGGGATAGAATAGGTACGCCATCACGTACTAGCAATTCGTTTAGCACCCTTAAGTAGCCCTTAAGTGCATACCCTTAATTAAGCCCTAGGTTATCTTAAGGCCTTTACACCAGAAAGTGGGCTTAATTAAGCATCTGGATCATCCTCGTTCTCACCAAGACCGTCGTAAAGGTCCGCGTAGCTGGGCACTGCGAGAAGAGACTTCACTTTGTCGTTTGAATGATTCTTGCGGGACTTTCGGTCCTCAACGAGACCATCGGCAACGTGTTTCGACTTGATATCAGCGCCAACCTTCAATAGATCAGATAAGCGACTGCTTTCAAACATCAGAACAACATACCTTCGACATCTTTTCAAGCTTTGGCAGTCGCAAGCGGTTTCGGTGCTGAGTTTTCTTGATACCGAGGTCAGAGAAAGACCGTTCCGCACCAGCCTGATTCACGACGAGCCCGAGAAGCATGATAGCAAAGTCGGCCAGCTCAGAGGTTGCTGCATTCGCTCGAAACTGTTCCCAGACTAAGATTGGATCGGAACCCTAGACGTCGCCATGAGTGAAACGTCTTGGAACAAGAGGCAAAAAAAAATATACATGTGTCGCTTCAAAAACATCTTGATGGTCGTTCCAATCCTGAAATGGACCAGAACTGCTGAGATATGCCATGAAGGCAGCCGAGACAGCACGCTCTGCCTGCTGTCGGGCATTCGCAAGAACCTCGGGTGCAACTATCGATGACGGACGACTTTTGACGTGGCGGTAAAACTACATGCAAGCAAAGTGAGATGCATACGAGTGAGCAGTAAAGAGCGACGTACAGCCAGGAACTCGGTGTTCAATGTAAACGAAGAGATATTCGCCTTGTCGCCAAACCGTCGAACACCTTCATATGGGTTGAGGATAAGCGCGAATACAAAGAGAGGCTGGTCCAAGGCTTTCCAGCGCTTCTCGATGCGTCGTTTCATACATCAGGAAACGGGTCACCAGCCTAGAGGACCACTGAGTCAACCACGGTGAACATGGTTGCCTAGAGGACATCAGGGTATGAACTCTGCCTAGTTAACTTTGGCAAAGGTTCAACCCCAAACCTTCATTGAAGGTGCCTTGAGTTTAACTTGAGGCACCTCAAGTCATACCCAAGATAGCTCAAGTCATACCTAAGATAACTCAACCCACTTTGAATTGAGCTAGACATAGCCTAGTTAGAACATGAAGCATCTCTCAGCAGGTTAGAGCAGTATCAAATCAGTCAAGTAGTTCTTAGAACCTAAAAAACCAAATGCAAGAAACGCCAAAAACACGTAGAATTCAGCATACTGAAGAGTAGATAATCATGTAGACCTAGAACTACAGCAAACACTAGTAAACATATGTCATACAGCAAGCAGCAATGCCTAGACCCTGAAACAGCGAGCTTACAGCCCTTGAGAAGTCTGTCCATATCATAAATGAGATAACAGGACAACAAAGAGAAACACAGCGAGCAGAAGACTTGGTGAACTTACCTATTCATGAAGGGTAGGTACATAAACAAGGCAAACATGTCGTATAAATACCTTTGCCACCATGGGCCATAGTCTTTGTCAAAGTCGAGGCTGGTGAAGGGTAAGTCGATGTTGATGAACATAAAGGTGACTAAGACTTACGAGACATGGAAGGTCAATGTCTGTTTAAGATGATAGTCAGCCTTAGCGAGATAACAAGACGGAGAGCTGACCTCAGCAGGCCCGTTGTCATCCTGTAGAAGGCCATCATCCTCGTGGAAGCCAACGTCCTTGCATAGGACATCGTCTCATCCTGTAGGAGGTCGTTGTCTGGTCGTGTCGTGTAGTCGTCGTCAACTCGTCGTGTCTTGTAGGCCGTCGTCGTCATGTCGTCGTCGCATAGGATGTCGTCGTCGCATAGGATGTCGTCGTCGCGTAGGATGTCGTTGTCGCGTAGCATATCGTCGTCGCATAGCATGTCGTTGTCGCGTAGCATGTCGTCGTCGCATAGCATAGCATGTCGTCGTCGCGCAGGGGGTCTTTGTCCTCACGCAGGAGGTCGCACAGGCAGTCGTCAACCTTGGACAGGAAGTCATCGACATGGCAAAGAGACATCCTTCGAGCATCGTCTATGAGGAGAGTGAGGGAGATGGTGGTAGGTGGACAAGTGAAACATGTACCACGAGGAATATAAAACCAACAAACACGTGATATCCAGGTACGTGGCACTTGGTCGCCGTGCAGAAGACGGAAGGAATGCGATACACAAAGTGAATAAAATGACACCACCTCCCAACCATGGGCCCACAAAGCCCTGCTCAAGGTCGGCCTGGCTCTCAATGGGCCCGTGGTTGGGTGCGGCGTCGTGGTCATTGACATGGCGCGGTGGAGAATATGGTGAAATTGTCACTGTCAACGTTTAGTGAAGCAGAATCGAAGCGAAAATGAAATGCACCACACGATGCTGACCGCCGGCAGACGGCGCAGCATCAGATAGTCGAACCCTTGCTCTCGAGAGGCCATTCGCGGCTTCAGGAAGACGTTGCATTCCATTCAATAATGGGACAGTGCAGCCTGTCTGGACAGGGCTTACGTGGCCGACCGACGAGCCAGCAGACAAGAGACAGAGGTAGAAGGGAGGACGGCGGCACTGAGACAACGAATGGTGGTGGTAAAAGGCTAGGATAACGACTCCGAACAGATCACTGTTCGGATACTCGGTCCGATTCGCCGCCGCCAAATCTGGGCGACAGCAACGATGATTGTGAGCGAACGGTGGAGGAGGAGAGCCTGCAATTTTGTCAGGTTAGTAATCAACATATGAATAAGCCATCAGTACAGTTTCAGCAAAATGGAACAGGAAATACGGACCAACCTTCTATCAGCCATGACTTGTAACGCGAACCAGTTATGAGACCAAGTGCAACGTGTTGTATGCCACGGTTGCCCGACTTCAAGCTGAATTCAATCAATCTTGCTGTAAATAACATATGTAAATGAAAATCAGAGCAACTGGTGAGGTGAACAGCGTTGGAGGACGCGATCTTAGCTGTGAGTGATGGTATACTATCCACGTAAGGCAAAATTCCAGTTCCCTTGTAATGATGTGAACAAAATTTAATCAATAATCTATAATACACAAGTACTGCAGTAAATCCCGATATTTATATTGCTACTCCGAGACCGTCGACGCTGTCCCGAGCGTCGACGAGCTCGTTCCGTTTACCATCGGATGACCGATCCGAACGATCCGGACAGTGATCGAACACTGTTCGGAGTCGTTCTCTCTCCCTCCGACCACCACCATCAAGCCATTGCTAGGCTCGTCGACCCCCGTCACCCTTTAACGATGTTCTGGCACCGTCTGTGCGCTTTTTCTTCCACTCTGGACCCCCGGAACGTCGAAATTAGCAACGTCTGCGTAAGCCCCAGACGACGGGCAGCATACTTTCAGAATATGGAGACGTCGAGAAGGACATGGACGTCAAGAGTGTGTGCGTCCGGCGACCGACTCTGCGTCGTCGCCCGTGATCAAGGAGACCGACTTTGCGTCGTCTCCCTCTGATCTAGCTCTGTCTGCGGGCTTGAAGAGCCCCGGCGGCCCCGCTGGACGCGTAAGCCCTCCAACGAGGCCGCAGATTAACGACGTGATGGCGACGGCGACGTGAACAGGTTTCAGAAGAGCATGTGCTGAAGCCGTGTTGAACGAGTCCGGAATGAATGGGTGGTTTGTCGGTGTGGGTGCGTCTTGGTGCGCATGCGTCTTTAATCACGATGGTACGTAGTTTCTTCCTTTCTATATGCTCGTGGCCTCAACAGTGCAGAACGACACTGTCGAGGTCTTTGACCTTGGTTCCAGATACTAAGGACAGTCAGCACGTAAGCCCCACCAACGTGGGCGGCATGTGTCCCTCCCGCTCTCCTCAGACAAGTCGATGTTGAAATGCGCACATTCGGCGACCGACTTGAGTCGTCGCCGTGGTCATGGAGACCGACTTTGCGTCGTCTCGCTCCCCTACGGCTCCATGTCGCTCACATATTCTGGATACATGAGCCCGGCGCAAGGCTTGAGCCCAAAACAGACGACCGGGTACGGACAGCTGTGGATGGTGAGCGCAGCGGCGTCTCGCATCCGCGCGAGTACATCCGAATTCTCAAGGCGGACATGAAGCTTGGGATCGTCTTTACCATGGTACGTGTCGTCGCCGTATCGTATGCGTATTTTGGTTCAATTCAATCTCTGCAGCTCCCAGAACTGACGAGTCTGCGTGATGCACGACATCAGTTGTGACGTGAGCGCCCGCCGGTACTACAACCATCATGTCATTCCCCAAGAAACCGTCGTCTTGACCACCGAATGGTCTCAAAATCAAGGCCATCCAAGACGGTTCTGGTGCCCGTATGATTGCATCCAAAGACATGCTTCCACCGTCCACAGAGCACTTCGTCGAAGAAGAGATCGGCAAGTGTCTTTTGGAGGACCCTCCTTCTGGCACCACCACGATGACGAGCATCACGCTTCCGGACTTGTCTTCGTTTCGTTCTACTCCCTTCTACAAACATGACGCACGGTAATGTCTTTTCTTTCCGCGTCTTCTTGTATTTGCGGGCCCAGCTCGAAGCGGACACCCTTTAGCGAGGCACCAATGACCAGCCAATCGCGATAAAGATATCGACGGCACATGTATTGTTGTGCTTTCTCTGATAATTTGAGGCGAGGATGGTAGTAGTAGCGGAAGAAAGTCCCCCGGAACTTTTTCGCGCGGGGTATGACTTGTGTACTATTGTACACCTTGTCGCCCCGACGAAAAGTCTTCCCTAGCTAGCTCTAGATTAGAATACCTCGTTGTTTGATTTCAAGGCACTTTGAGTTGGTCAGGGTAAAAGACTGTAATGCTACTTCCTTCAAGTATGCTTGAGTTATCATGGGTTAGGAGTTGTGAACCCTGCTGCTTTGAGGAGGCTTGAAGTAAGCTCACGGGCCTCAAGGAAGCTCAAGCTTGTAGATGTTACAATGCATATCTTGAGACAGCCAAAGATATCTCAAGGTACCTCAGCGCCCTCTGGTTAATCACTGTAGCAGTGATTAACTCAGGCAGCCTCTGGCCCACAGGCCGTTTCCTGATGGGTCGCATTCGCCAATGGGATCAATGTCAGGACGCTGTTGGATAGCATCTCAATTGGATACCCAGATACAACGAATCAAATGGTCCAGCAGAAAGGTCGCGTTGGACGGATACGAGAAATGGCTTCGCGTGGTATCGTTTTGATTCAGCCACGACAGATCACGCAAGCAAGAGAACAGTTGTCATGTACGGTTTCCATGATCTCTTGATACCTAACTCATTAGTTCTTAGTGACAGATCAGCCGGAGATGCAACGAAAAACGAAGAAGAAGCCCTCAAAACCAATGGAACCAGCCAAAGCTCGCCTTATCACCGAAACAGTCTGCCTTATCGCCGCTCTCAACAGGGAGTATGGAAATCCACCTGCTGAAACTGCTTACTTGGACTGTGTTGCAGCGAAACGACGACTTCTGTGCTCGCTCTGCGCTCAACGTTACGGTCGGAATCAGCCTGTAGTCTCGCCCTCATATCCTCCCGAAGTTGTCCTTCCGCCACCATTCCTGCTGCCGGCACCAAAGTCCAAGGCGAAATCATCAGACAAGATCTCTAAGGAGGATCGTGTTCTCATTACCTCACGGCTACAAGACTTGGCAATACGAATATGGCGCGAAAACCACGTAAAGGATGAATATCGGCATCTACCTCGCAGCGCGTACTTTCCTCCTTCGCTATCAAAGCTGGTTATCTCTCGTATTCGTTCCCTTGGCTCCGTCGCAGATCTTCTCTCGCTTATTGGACCATTATCTTGGCGGTTTGCTTTCCAGTACGGCAGCGACTTGTACAGTCTTATTGCTCAGATCCAAGTATCACAATTTCCAGCACGAAAGAAGGCTCACGGAAAGCGTCGCCGTGTTGAATCTGACGAGTCAGAGGAGTTCACTGCCCTTGAATCAGACCCTGAGGTGGAACAGGACGAGATGGATGTTGAACCTTCCTCGCCGCGTCGCCCGCTTCCCAAACGTCAAGCACTTGCGGATGTGACTAATCTGCCCAATGCTGCTCCTCGCAAGTCACGTCCACGACCCCAGAAATCAACCGCCGAGACAACTGCCACCTACGGACCACTGCGAAAGTCGTATCGAACAGACAACTCACGAGCGAGGAATCGGAACACCACATAGAGCAAGGAAAACTTTAATCTGATTCATCTTCATCTAACTCGTTTCCAGATTGTTCGGAATCACTGCTATAAATGACGGCTGCAGTCTCGTCCCGCGTATCATCGTCTTCTTCATCAGCACTATCCTCTCCAACAAAGGACTCCCCATAAGCAACACCTGAGTCAAGAACCTCCTCCTGCAAGTCCCCGTTCGCATCTAGCACGTACATTTTCCGTCGCTCGGCACTACGAAGTGCATCATGGCTATAGTCCTCCTCATGGCTCGACTCCTGCTCAGTATCCGAATTTGCAGACACCTCGCTTTGCTCCTCGTCGAATTGTTCCTGCTCGGAAGGTGATGGTGAAGTAGGCGATGAAGAGGGTGAAGGAGACGGAGCAGAAGAAGGCGCAGGAGCAGGAGAAGGCGCAGAGTCTGCTTCTGCATGACTTTTCAATGCATCGAGAATCATACGCAGGAAGTCAGCATACTCTGTCCCTTCTTCTACAAACTCTTCCATCTTCCCACTGTCAAGACGAATATAACCGCCGTTCAATAGATTAGCTGCAGCGTGACCAAGCGAGCATCCAGTGCGGAACAGGTGAAGCTCTTCTTCGAGAAAGAGTCGAAGGAGAGATTCGATTTCGTTCCAGTAGTCGGGCGATGTGTGACTGTTCCCACGTCGGGCAATGTCAAAGCCATCCTCGATCCCATCTTTGGCTTGTATAATGCGATGAACGTTGGGTGCTATGACTCGCCGGTAGAAATCGTCGTCGAAGTCTTTCCCCATCTTCTCGACAAGTTCCTCAATAATATGGTTGTGATGCTCCTGCATCAAGTCAAGCGGAATGTGATGTCCGAGCTGTGCCGCCAGATTTGCGAGCCAGTTCGCAAAAATAGCAACACGTAAAGGCTCCGGGGCATCGTACGTCAGGAGACAGTATGTGTCGAGAAGGTAATTCATATAGTTTGTGTTTGTTGAACCGCCGAAGAGGAATATCCAGCTCTGTCAGGTATTCAGCCTATTATTGCAACCGTTGATGTTAAATGATATACCTTGATTATTTCCCATGCGCGACCAATATCACCATCAGAGACGGCATAAGAAAACTCGATCCATAATCCGAACTCAAACTTGAATAAGATGGCGTTGGCAGCACATCTGTCTCCGTCGAATCCGTCAGCCTCCACATGGGTGGGTATCTTTGACTTGCTGCTCTTCGGTGGACTACTCTCTTCGTCGGGTTCTCCAGGAGCCTCATCTTCTTGCTCGTTGGTTTCGGATTGCGTTGCCGTGGGCGCCGAATGCGTCCAAGGCGACCCCTTCGGTATCTGTCGTGCAATGTCGGTATCCTCCCAATCTTTATGCGATAAGACACGTTCGTAGGCGTCAAGTGTTCCGTAACGTTGCTGGAGGGTTTCGGCATCGCGGATGAGAGCATCAAGAGAGGGAAGTTCATTCTTGCTGGCTAATACAGCAAAGTATTCGGGGAGAGGAGTGTCAGGACAGAAATGTAACCTAGGTTATATGTTAGAAAGCATGGAAAGAACATCGAGTAGAACATACCGCCAGCAGTCAAGAACCTGCGCGTTCCAGATGAGTTTCATCCCACGGACAGTCGGGTAATAGTCCGGCTTTGACAGGTCAGACGGCCGCTTTTGACTTGCAGCGGTGGACGCGCGTGAAAGGGATGATGGATCGGCTGAAGACGCCGGGCCAAAGTGGTTCGTCGCCAAAGTGCCAACCATTGTCGAGCCCATGTGCCACAGTTCGGGTGTGACAACCATATGCATAAACGACGCATATTCTTTGGGAGCAGTAGCGGCGAGGAGTTTCTTGAGGCGCTTGAGAGCAGCATACGTGCCGCCATCTCCGCCATACCATGAGACCAAAAACTCGGCAAATTTCTCTAGCCATCCCGATTGCGCGTCAAAGTCGCGGACACACGCGTGCGAGCCATCAAGCTCGATTTCTCGCTCTGCATTACTCCCAAGAGGCTGGATCTCTGTCTTACGATCTGATGGAAGGCGGTTGATGGCAATAGGTGGGGAGCGGAAGAGCGCAGCAAGCTCCGGCTTCAAAGGATGTAGTGGTTCAAGATAATCAAGCAATGATCGGACCCAGTGTAGGGCGAGAACGCGGTTGATATGAGGAAAGTCGAGCGAGTCGAGAAGGCGGTCTGTTGTTAATTCAGATCGTTTATTCTCGATAATACTGTCCAGGTACGGTTGCAGTTTGAATGCATCGGGAGGACAGTCATACAGCCGAACAGCAGTGGCGGCAGTCCCAACCTTCAACACGCTCTGCTTCCCATGCTGTCCCTCCCGAACGAGGGCATAACCCTGTACGTTGTCCATAATAATCCGCCAGCCCAACTCGCCCCGTGCAGCATGCTCACCGACGGACTTCTGCAGCTCGGCACGACCTGCGTCGGACATGGCCGCTAAAGCAGTTCTAACAGTGGTATCAGAGATGCTGAGACCCATTCGGGAGAGCGCGCGCTTGATGTCGATGTGCGCCCGACAGGCAAAGAGCCATATCCCAAGCGGAAAAGCGAGATAACCGTTAGCGAACCGATTGCGACTCATCACAAATGATGTTATCGCCGCCACCTGAATCTATTGGAAAATTAGCCACCAACACTCATTATCAAGAGAAGACACATACAGTAGAGTGAGGTCGACGTTTTCGAACGATAACCTTGCCATGCTTCTCTGGCCCGGCCATCCGTTCGGTTAAGTACCAGACGGACCCCGCTCGACGTTGGAGCATGTTCGCGATGTTCTTGATGCTAAACTGCTCCATCACGCCCCATGTAGCCATTGGTCTGACATCCCGGCGGCCAGATACCGACTTTTTGGAAGCTGCGAGACGTGCGGGCAGGTGCTGGGAAGGGGCAGGGGCAGAAGAAGGAGTCGATCCTGACGGAACTGCCTCGATATTCGTTGCAGTCTCGTCCTCGTCCGCCCATTCATCCTCCTCATCAACCGTAAGGGCGGCAACCTGGTGATGAACGTGGTCACCAACGAGCTGGATTGCCCAGCACGAGATTGCAGGGCGAGCGTACCGAAGTTCTGAGGGAATTTGCGCCCCAGAAAACATCAGGTCGCGTTCAGTGTAAAATTTCGAACGATAGCCCGGGCCACTATGGCGGTGCCGGTAAATCAGCTTGACAATACATCAGGAAACGGGTCACCAGCCTAGAGGACTACTGAGCCAACCATGGTGAACATGGTTGCCTAGAGGATGTCAGGGTGTGAACTCTACCAAGCTAACTTTGGCAAAGGTTCAGGTCCAAACCTTCCTTGAGGATGCCTTGAGTCTAACTCAAGATCACTCAATTCATACCTAAGTCAACTCCATCAGCACTCAATGTAACCTAATCCCAGTATAAAGTAACTCATAGCAGCTCAATGTTATTAGAATTAGCAGAATTAAGAATCTTCTAAGACTCCAACTCCAGAAAAGCACAAAGTATCAGAAAGAGGCATCATATTAGAGCAAACATCAAATGATCCATTAATAATAATATACAGACAACACAAATGACCTGTGCAAACAGATGATAACTCAAATAAACAACACGAATCACAAGCTACTAGAACAGTTACAAGGAATAACAACCTGCCCGAACAGCAATGACAATCTACTCAAACAATAATGATGACCCTCCAAGCAACGACGGTGAGAACCGGTACGCAATTCAAAACATCAATACGGAATCTTGACTCTCGTCATTGCCGGTGTCAGAATAAGCTGTTTAGGCGGAGACGAGCGGGCAAAGTCACCTAAAGAAGTCGTCGTCGTCGTCTGGGGATCATGCCCATGCCAGTGGCTGTAAAGCAACAGTAAGGAATGGGGTAGTGCAAGGCGCATAAGAGAGCGTACTATCCCAGTGCAAAGCAAGTCCCCGACAACCTGCTTGAGGTTCGCCAAAAAGATGAGGAATGAGTGGGGGTTACAGCCAGCGAGCAATATGACGTACCAATGAGCTCGTAGGTAAGCTCGATTCCCAGAGAGAAGAGGGGGGGTGAATATCGTCCACGTCGCGCTAGACAGCGCACAGAAAAAATCTGAAAAATATTGTCAGCAAGCTAGACGACAACGCAGCCAAGGAATAGGCATACCAGAGTGCAAAAAAGCCGAGAGAAAAGACACTGAGAGAGACGGTGACAGTGAGCACCCAAATCAATGATGGTGGTGGGAAGCAAGGAAACGCACCTGTCACAATGGCCATGTCCGTCACATTATAAACGTGTCGCGGACAAGTTGGCGGGACCGGCGGCGACGACAGAGAGAGGACTCGTCGTCATGGTTGAGTTAACGACGCCGTTGAGTCGCGGTCGTTGTTGAGTCGCGGTCGTTGTTGAGGCTCGAGGAAACAGTCGTTGTCGAGGACGTAGTTGCTGTGGTTGTCGCCCACATGTGTTCGTGGTGGTGTGTCAGTGGTAGAAATGACATGGTGGTAGAAGGAGAACGTCAAGTGATCGGCCACGCACCCTCATTCGAACAAAACCCAACGAACACGTGATGGCTACGTGGCATGAGTGGACTTGAAGGAGAAGGGAAGGATATCAACCTGACAAGAATTGATATTGAATGTGAGGACGGCGGTAAATATGACGGGCTTACCGCAGCAGGAAACGGTCCCAAACAGGTACCCTAAGAGACCGCCGGCACCACCTCCCACTCGTGGGCCCACAAAGCCCTGCGCAAGGTCGGCCTGGCTCTAAATGGGCCCATGGTTGGGCGTGGCGTCGAGTCGACATTACGACGATATGCGATTGCTTGACGGGACCAATATCAGCGCGGGAATTCGGGAAGACGAGAATGAAAAAAGAACGCACCGCGCACATGCTGTCCACCAGCAGACAGAGCCGCATATAATCCTCCAGCCCTCGCTCTCGCAGAGCCCGTCCGGGGGTGCAGCGGGGCACAGCGTTGCGTGGCGCCGACTACCTAAGTCGACGACGCTGCGAATGATCGAGTGCTGCCTGTGTTGACAGGGCTTACGCGGCTAACTGAGGAGCTAGCAGACAAGAGACAGAGAGATGAGGGAGGAAGGCAGTGATGAGAGACGGATGGTGGTGGTAAAACGGTAAGGTTGACGACTCCGAACAGTGCTTGATCACTGTTCGGATCGCCGGGCCTGGTCTCCGGTATATCGTTCAACGTGCTGTAGACGTCGAACGATAGTACATAGCAGCGTAAAAATGCAAGAAGGATGATTGAGTAAGGTGATCTAACGCCTGAGGGAAATGTTTCGTCAACTGACTTGCAGCGTAGTGTACTACACTCAATGTACGGTTCACAAGTAGGTGTATTATCTTCTCCTCCGCTAAAAAAACAGCTAAAAAATAAAATACTCCTCACACTTACAGGAATCGATTGCACCAAATATGAAGGCTTAAATCGCCTTCGTTGCGGCGCTGGACGCTGCGCAAGTCGTCGAGAACTGCTCGGACCGATCATCCGAGTGGTGATCGCGCAGGTTTTCTTAGTCTCAGTCTCACTCTTACCACCATTACCGACGCGTAAGACCTCGTATGAGGCCGCTCTGTCAGATATACGGACTGCAAGGCGATGACTACGACGGCGTCTTGCTACAGGACAACGACGAAAACCGCGTAAGCCTGAACTGCGGGCAGCGTTCGGAGCCGCAGCGGCATAAGCCCTCGAACGAGGCTGCACCTCGACGAGGCACCTCTCGCTACGCCTCCTTTCTTCGCAGCTGCTACGGCTTGGAGAGACAGCATCGGTGGGCAGCGTATTAGCGCGGCTGTCGACGGTACTCAAGACGATCCGGTATCGATAGTAGTGAATTTTGCGCAGAGCGAGTTTCTACTCGTTCTGGGCGCGCAGGTGCGTTGACCATTATACAGTTGTTAGCCTACTAACCC
Organism: Hymenopellis radicata; assembly: GCA_015501595.1. Classification (NCBI taxonomy): domain Eukaryota; kingdom Fungi; phylum Basidiomycota; class Agaricomycetes; order Agaricales; family Physalacriaceae; genus Hymenopellis; species Hymenopellis radicata. Next base: position 15,344 of record JADNRX010000596.1, on the reverse strand, counting down.
AACATCATCTAGCCTTATTCCCTGAATGCTCAGCTCCACGAAATACGCGTAAGCCCCCGGAGTCGAGGCACCAACACTACCACAGGAGGATGGGACTATATGACTCTGCCGAGGCCGCAGATCAGCGACGTGAGGCGGAATAGCGGAACGAGCCCACGAGAAATCCTGTGCAGAACGAGCAGGTGTGTCTTGACTTATAAAATTCTTTTTCTGTGCTAATCAAACTTAGATGTTAGTCCGGGTACCATTCTTCACCATCGATACGTCCGCCCACCACGACGACACTGCCTTGCCCACCCGCTCTTTCAGTCATTGATTTCCCTGACTGTCGCAGTCTCGCTTCAATTAAATCAATCCCAGCTCTTCGTTTCCCTCCCAGCCCTTTCGCAAAGAACTCCCCCCAAACACCAGTTTCCGTACGCTTTCCCTATCGTGCTATATCTTTCCGCTGTTTCGGCTCAACGAGCGCGTTGACCGACGCACCCGGCAGCATACGAACCGCACTACCGTCTTCCTACTGGAGTCGCGGTATAACATCGCATTCGGCATAGGTAGAACCGAATCCGTCGACCATGTTGTCGGTCTTTGTCGCGCCGCCGATTTCGCGGCCGTCGTGAAGCGCTTCGACTCGTGGCGCGCTCCCCAGTCACCGACAATTATCTCGCCAAGCCCTCTCGTTGCGAACACCCTGAACATCCTGAAGATAAACTCAGGTAGCGGTCGCTCATCCCGTTAGAGAGAACACGTCAGCTCGGAGATGCGCCGTCCAGATGGCAAAATTCCCTTCGAAGTCGAACACCCTGACGGTAGTGTCTATCATTCCAGAAGGTTCCCACCTCCGCCGCTGACTTTGCAATCCCCCCATTCCAACAACCCCGACACTGCCATTCATCACGAACACTCGAAAACGACGAAGGTTCACCTGATGCCCGGACTCACAGCAGACCTTGTTACGGGTGATATCAATGCTCATACCAAATCTTGCGACGAGAAAATACCCGCCGAGGTTGCTGGTATCATGGATCGCGGGACGGACCAGCCACCCAACACCCCACCTCATCGGTGCCATCCTCAGTCGTCGCTCGCGCGGTGTGTCTCGCGGCTTATAGGGAGAGCTTGGCGGAGCCTGTGCCTTGGGAGAAGCGCACCGTTGGTGTCGTGGTTGGGAACTGGTATCCGCGTAGAACTTAGGAGGTTGTTGTAAAGATGGAGGTACGGCGTTGGTAACTTTATTCTTCGCCGTCGGGTGACTAACAATTTTCGCCCGTATCCTAGGTATGATTGCTGGCCGAGTTGTCATCCTCCTGGGGTCACCGTGGTCCGTCGGGCAACGTACCGTCCTAAGTAGGGTCGGTTACATCATCGTATTCGACTTGGAAGCGAACGATCGTTCTAGTGAGGTCAGTGAGGCCGCCCATCAAGGACTTGGTCATCGTTATAGTTGCAAACTACGAGGATCGTACATAGATTGTAACATTATTTACTCGACATTGATAAACAGTTGACTGTGTAGTTAAGTATCTACTTGACTCTATTCTAATTTGAGGTGGATCATCTGGCCAAAGAGTACTTGAAGTTGACTCGAGTTAATCTTGATGACAGTGATTGACTAGAAGGTATCTCAAACTGATATTGAAGCATCAGTTGCTCTGGAGCAGAGTGGAGATGACCCAAGATCATTGCTGTCAAGCACTGGACCAGTGGTTAACTCAATGCTCATAAAGGTAACTCAAGTTAGGAACTGTCATACTGTTTGGCTCAGGCTAACCAAAGTTGACATAAGGTGTCTCAGAGGCCTCTGGTTTTTCACTGTGATATCCACCAACTCAGGGAGCCTCTGGCCCACAGGCCGTTTCCTGATGTATCGACAGCCTTCATTCGGTTCTTGCCACGAAGAAATCCCGAGACGAGATTGCGATGGAGTGATGTACGTCTGTCGGGACCACTACGTCGCGGGAAGTCGGTAAAGAGAATTTCGAGAAACCGGCCAAGGGTGCGAAAGCGCTGCGTGATTAAGGGTAGAAGCGACTCCATCTGGAGATATGGGTCGGGCTTTGGCTGACGTGGTGCTCGGAGACGTTGTTGTGAATGAGAGAATGGGATGGGAGGTGGAATAGGTGGTAAATTTGATATCTGTGGAGCGTAGTTCGCTGAAAGATACTTGAACATAAAGTAATAAATGAATCTAGAGCACTTACTTGGTCTATACAGGTCGGAGGATTCGGGTATGGATGGCAACACAGGGATGGTTGGTATTGATCGATATCGGCCGGGGGCACTAGAGCGTCGTTGGCGCGGCTGCTCAGACGTAGGGTGTGTCGACAGCACAGAGCTGTTGGCAAAGGCAGGCGGCGGCGCAGAGCCGCTCGCAAAGGCATTCAACGATGGCTGGCCAGGAGGGAACGAGATTTGCTGAAAATGAGGCTGTTGATCAGCGCGACCATTTGGAGATGGCGGAAGTGTGTAGAGAAAAGTGTTCAAGAAAGGGTCCATAAGATGAATATGAGCCGCGACGAAGGTCAGAGTGGAAGAAGTTGCGACATTCAAACGCTGGACGCGAGGTGATCGTGGGCGGAAGTAAAATATTTGGTGAAGTACACGTCGCCCAATTCGGGTGACTTACATAATAAGCTCAATCACGGTACAGGCCCGGACTTAATCGACAGACTCTATACACATCGATCCACCTCCACGCAAAAATCGATCGTGTATATAGCTTCTGTATTTTAGAGACTATCGATAACCGTCTCCAAAGCCTTCCAAAACTCTGAACTATCCAAAACGTCGATCTGCTCGATGGCTGCGGCCTCCAGCTTCTGTCGCTCTCGTGGCCATTTTTCTGCACCAACCTGAGCATTGATCAAATCCTGGCGCTGAAGAATAGCGGTCTCCCGCAAGATGGCTTTTAACGAAGAGAGTCGATTGAATGCCAAAAAGTGGGTTGTCCACCGAGTGATGTTGGCGACGATGAAGGCCAGGACAGACCCGTTCTTCGCTTGTTGCGCATCATCAATGATAACACATACTTTCCCATGGTTGAGAATCCATCCAATGACAGCGGTGGCAAGCTCAGCGGTCTCAGCCGCATCAGAATTCTCTTTGAAGTAATCTCCGAGAATCAGATTGAACTGAATTGAGTTATTGTTAGATTGTACGTATATAATGAATGGGAACATACCTGGTGACTACAGCATGTAGCGTTGTGCGGGCTCGGGCTGGGCTCGTAGCCCAGGGTTGGGCTGGGCTCAGCCGGGCTGGGCTTGCCCTAATGTGAGCCCCAACCCTCAGCCTTGAGCCTCTTGGGCTTGGGCTGGGCTCGGCTCAAGCCCGGGCTCAGTAGTACTACTACTCGCTCAAAGGCACATACAGGTTACATTTACTATATACCTACTAAGCATCTTCATAACAGTCTTCAGTTAGTGTCAAGGTAATATTACAACTCCTCGTCAACTCATTCTCCGTATGTTCCGCCTTCTCAATCTGCTCTTCCAAGGCCAACGATGGCTGCTCTAATAAGAACGGTATATCATCATTACGGAAGGCGACCTTGAGAATCTGTAACGCCTCAACAATATCACCACGTAAACGATTTCGCAGATCTGTGATGGTCAGACCGCCGGCAGAGAACATGCGCTCGCTCGGGACAGATGTTGCCATGATCGGGAGGTAGTCGCGCGCAATCGCGCCCCATACTGGAAGCATTGATGCATGTCTCTAGACAAACGTAAGAACTAAGACACGAATAGGTGATGAGAAACCTACACCCCACCACGTCACAACTGACTCTTTTTTCAATCCACCTGATGTGCTAGATGTCTCAAGACTATGCTTAGTATCGATGTAAGCATTGAAATCAACCTCCCACGGTGGTAACGACGACGATGTTGCTGGTGTCACCGGAACATCATCATCGTCGTCGAGCAGGAACTTCCGGTGTTTTTCACTCTGCTTGGAGGTTGACGCGACCTGAACCTGTGCTGCGCTCGGAGTATCCATGCTTCCGTGGACCTTGGCATAGTATTCTTTGAACTAGGGAAAAGGAAATAAGTATAAGCGCGCTCGAGACATCGGAAGACACTTACCAAGTCGCGTACTACTGTCATAGCAGACGCCGCGAGAGCCTCATCCCAGTGCTCCTTGAACCACGAAAACTTCTTCTCGGGATGTAATGCTAAAGAACGAACATGAGAATTAATCGGCAGATGAAAGGAAAGACAAACCCATGCAGACGATATAGGCATTGGTACTCTCTGTTTTGTTGTAATACTTCTCGATAAGGTCCAGTGCGCTTTGTATCGCGGCCGTGAATGGTGCGTACTTGGGTATCGCCAGCGCTTTTGTCAGCTCGTCGTGAAGTGTCTCGAGAGCCGGAATTACTGCGTAGAGAGTTGGGTATGTTTCAGCTGAAAAGCGCTGCTGCGTGTCATCGAACAACTGAAGAAGAAACATTCAGATAAGGAAATCGAGCGAAAATAGACTTACCATCAGCAATTGACAAAATAACCGAATGAGCATCCACTCCTCCTCGGACATCTTCAAAGTGCGAAGCTTCTCCTTCTTCGTCTTGTCCTTCTCAGCTTTGATAATCTCCAGAACGAAGGTATCAACAGTCTCTTGGAGAATCAGCGCGCGAAAAAGCATGTTGAACGTCGAAGACCAGCGAACGCCGAACGGGCATATCCAGTATGAGGTGTTTTGGGGTCTCGAGCTCCTCCTTTGGGGCTGTACTCATCGTGTTCCGTCTCTCTTGCAGATCAATGAAGAGATCATGACGGTTACCCGACGACGACTCCTGTGATAGATATCAGACAATTTATAGGGTATCGACATAACGACACACCTTGACAGTTATCGCTCGAACTAAGCCAATTGGATCGCGGCTCATTGGCTCATGGGCATCCGGCTCCTTGGGGTTGAAATGAGGTGTCTTGCTATAGGTCTTGACAAGACGTTGTGCGCCAAGGTTGTTGACGTGTCCAGTACACCGAATTCGCCGTTCCTCCGCTTTCCATTCGAGATCGCCCGCTGCGCGAATGAGATCGCCGAGTCGTGTCATCTTCGTGTCATTTGGCGAGGCGTTATCGCACGTCACCCACCCCGTCTGATAAATGGAAAGTCAGATGACGAACATCAACATGCAAGATGTCGTACCTTCTTCTCGATTCCGACCCGTTCTAAAATCTTGTATTCGAGTTCACCAAGTCGTTCACCAGAATGTGATCCTCGCATCCGAATAAAGCCTAGAAGCGACATCTTGAGCTCCCACACGTTTGGACGAGGCTCGTCGATATAGTGCCCAGTGGCAGTGAAATAGCTATCCAGGTTATCGGCCTCCCATCCATCATCAGTAATGGAGACGCGGCCTTTGACGCGGTCGGACTGTATATGAATGTAAGAAACGGATCATAAGTAGGCGTGCAACTCACGTTGAAGAGCTTCTTGAGTTCTGCAAGATGATCGTTGGCGAGGAGTAAGATTTGCTTCCTCGTCATTTTACGGCTAGGGATTGGCAGCGGTTTATCTCTCGGTGCTTGCTTGGCAAGTTCCATCATGGCAAGGTAGGTTGGCTCCTCGAATGCTCGAAGACTCTATAGAGAAAATTAGTATTTGAATGTCAAGGACGGGTAATCCTGACCTGGTCAGTGCATATAAGCCATCGGAGACTGGCGAGCTCATAGTTCTCGACGGTGTAGGGAATGCCTGGATCCTTGTATCCCCATGCTGTCAGCATGGGGATACAAGGATCCAGGATCGCACGAGAGGAACAAGGTCTCGTCCTTTGTGACTCCCACCGTCATTATCGCAACAGAGGAGAACAACGATGCAGCCAGTCTCTGCTTCTGTCACATCGATCATCTCTAAGAAACCATCTCTCATTCCTTCTCCATCCTTGCGCGCACGGTTGGTATTCATCAATTTGACAAGAAACGACTAGATAATCGCAGGTTAGTCATTTGCGACGTGTTTGTTGTGCACATACTCACCTTTTCCTTCGTAGCAGCATGTACACCAGTGACTGCATTCCGTGTGTTATCCTTCCATCCGTCAGAGCTGGACGATACGGTGAGTACCACGGCTTGAATATGAATGAATCAGCTTATGAGATCGACACATAGGCACCTTTCAGCCAGGCATGAATCGACGTGTCCACTTCTGTGGCTAGCGAGTCGAGGATACGACCAACGACTTGTCTCCAGTCTGGAATAACCTCGTCTGCCTTCGCCCGGAACATCATGAAGAGGCGCAGGACCTCCGGATCATTTACCCACTGGAACGGAAGGTTGGCGGATATTGTTGCCCGTCCGAACTGTACTTCGATAGCGCTCTTCTCCCTGTCGGAAAATGGAATGTTCAACCCTTTGAAGACGTGCAGCTTCTGTTGGCTAAACTCCTTCTTTACCGCCGTGACTAGCTTTCGCTTCTTGGTACTCGGTCCCTCATCATCACCTTCAGCCGCGCGTTCGTTGTCATCGTTGTCGTCGGAGACTGCTGCGGTACGTTTCGATTTTCCTTTCTTTTCACGTTTGGCAGCAGCTTTCGCATTTGCTGATGCATTCTCGCAGGTTAGGAGGTGATTCAGCATCGAGCTCTTGACACCAAGAACACTCCCGGTCGTCGCAGTTGCTGCTAGAGCTACAATAAATCAGCGTGTGCGTATTGATAGGTGATAGAATGATGATAGATACCATCTTGGAACCATGCCTCTGCCGCGGGATTGACGGGAGTGTCAAGATCAATAGGTATGTCACTGGGTCGCTGCTTTTCGAGGCAGCCCCAGCAGTGAGCACGATATTGAGAGGTGTTTTGCTTTTGGCCTTGATAGAAGTACTCCCAGAGAGTACCTTTCGGTGCCATGGGTGCTGGTTCAGACGAAAATTTGGTATTTCATTTAGTGATCGGTCTGACATATCAATGTCGCTACGTAGGGGATGTCTTAAGGCCTATTAAGGCCTTCGGTGAGGATACCATGATACTAAAGGCCCTAAGTCTTAAGCATTTTAGGCCCTTAAGTCACTTAAGACTTAGGGCCTCTTGCCAACACTGTGTACTGCAGTTCTACTTTCGTTTTGTCGCTTTGACTGTCCCGCCGTCAGCAAGTTGAATGGAGTTCTAAGGTTAGGGTTAATCCTTTCCTTTCTGACCAGCATCATAGTACACCAATTTGGACAGCCGTTTTGTGAAGTATATAACACCTCAAGAGGTGTTCTACCGCGGAATGAGTGAAACTGCAAGATCGAGAAAAGGGCTAATGCTCGGCAGAAGGCCGATCAATAATTTCGGTATCCGCAGTGTCATCGAAACCTCCTTTTTGGTCTCCTGGTACACCACGACCGCGTCCAACACCGCCTGATACACCGCCTAGCGCACTGCTGTGGGTGGTGTACCTCCGGGAGCACTCCTGTCGGCTCCACCTCCGCCGCCCTCACGGTCCTTGACGGTATCCCTGTCTCCGGGCAGTTCAGGATGGCGTCGTGCAGGGCGCCCAAGAAATTGAACTTGCATTCCGCGGTGTGGCGATCAAGGAAGTTAGCCATAAAGATCATGGCATGCTGTAACTCGTTGTCCACTTGAAGGTCGAAGAAGACTTTGATGGCCTTGATCTAGTAGTGGTTCAGTTGGATGAATTAACGAGACAAAGAGAGAGATCGCACATACCTCCAGATTCTGTGGTTCTCCTGAGAAATAAAAGATGCAAACCTCCATGTGTTTGTCGCTGCGGATGAAGGCATTCATGAGCTGCAAATTCCCGCCCTTGGCACCATCCAGTACGCGAGCGAGCTTCATAACACAGTTGCTCACTAAGAGGGAATGGTTGTCGTCCAAGCAAATATCCGATTCAAGTTCCCCAGCAAGCACCAAGATACCATGCTGAGCTCCAAAATCGCATTTTGGCGTGCAAGTCGCGCGCTGGTCGCCGCTGGCCAGAAAGATCCGCGCACCACCGGTCGGTCTACCGTTCGGCATGAAGCCTTTCGCGACCCGGTCAAAAATCAAGGCGAGGAAAACCTTCCCCAGGCTAATTCAAAGCCTTGAAAAGGCGTGATGAGGCAGAATTCTGCAGCGGTCTCTTTGGCCTCCGCGAACTGCTTCGTCTCTTTTCTGCCCATTACATATGCTGGAGGATCTCGAGTGAGGAGGTTTCGTCCAATGCCGGACTCGTAAACATCTGGTGGGATGTTCTCGTGGGGTATTCTGGGCCTGTTCAGATATTGCACCTGTTCAGGAAGATTATCGCGGTCGAGAGGGTATGCTAGCAGACAACCGTTTCTTGCGAGGTCGACATATTGATAGTGGAAGATGTTACTGAGATGTGCGGTGAGTGCTTCTGAGACACGGATGCCAAAGTTTTCGTCTGCAGACATGACAAGCGAAGATGTCTGAGTATAAGGAGAGGATGCGATCGCGGGAATACAACACATCGCCACCTTGCTGTTTCAGGGCGAGACGCGTCTCCTCGAAGACCTGCGCGACTACAGGCGCGACATTGTTAACGGCCTCCTTAGAAACCCCACCGAAGTTCTCCCCGGCAGTCCTCGTTACCGTTGCAAGCCGCGTGCACGACAAGGACAGTACGACCTTGGTAGCAAGACTTCTCGCGTCGGGTCCAGAATCTAACCGTGGATGTGTAGTCTCATACGAAACGTACAACTTGCAGTCGTTACGATACACTTTAACACAATTCCTAATACGATCCGGCTACCGTCTGCGCTTGTTCGTTGTTTGCAGATCGTCAATGGAGACAAACTACAACGCGTGTATGAGCTCACCTGTTTATTCAACGTGTCTTCATGTCCGGAATGCCAAGCGGGGAATGGTATCAGATTGAGGTCTCGCCAGGCAAAGTCGTGAAGACGCGGGTTCGGATGGTATGCTTGGGAGATGGATAGAGACATTTGACGAGCTAGCGCGCCTTGGACGGGGGCGAAGGCGGGTCGCGAATTAGCGGACATAGATTAGACGCGACCCAAGCGGTGACTTCGAAATGGGTGGTATGGCGGCTGGCTTGCTCTCAGAATGTCGCCGTTGAAGGAGACGTCGTGCACAAATGGTGTATGCGGCGAGTATCCATCGAATTTCGGCATGGTGGTAGCAAGGCAGGTGAGTGGCTGTGTATAACTTTCCTCTGCCCACCATCAGCACGACGAGGGCGTATCTACAGCGCCGCAACATTTCGCCTTTATGACCGGAAATTTGACCTTATTACATGTGAGGGACGCGTCGACGAAAATTTGGGCCCAGGACGGCGTCTGTGAACAAACTTTTGACGACGGGAAAGGTGTGTTGCATAATGCATTCATATGGGCGCTTGATTTTCGCTCATCTTCTGCAGAATATATTCCTAGCTCGGGTATTCGCTTTTGCGAACTATCAGAAGCGGTAACGACGACGTCGGCAATTCCGCTGACCTTGGACTACCATACGTACCACTCGATCTCATAAGACACGCTCTCGTCAAGACAGGCGGCTACGGCAACCAAGGATTACTTGCTTTTGTCGCCAGATGAGGGTCTGGGTCCCGTCTAGTTGTTGAGAGGCGAGTAAGCATGTCGAGCTTGCATATCCCATATAAGACCTAACTTTGCTGTCAGCTTTACCTGTCTATGATGCATTTCGGAAATCGCCTTGTGTATCTGAAGCAACACGTCAACCTCTCTCAAGGCTCGCTCGATAGCCAGCAATGTAGGTTCATCTTATTCTCACTATGTCGTTTTCATTATTGACCCTTCGTTAAGAAATTGTGACCCACCACTGAGCGGACGGCGGAGGAAAGAACTGCACAGACGGAGGCGAGTACGGCTCACGATGCAGTCGAGTCGCCGCATCATATGCCAACGACCTCCCACACCCGTCGCCTCTTCACTGACTGATTTAACCTGAACTGGCCAGAAATACGCTTTCGTCGAATATGAAAATATGTTCCTGTCAGAACGGCGCGTCAATGCCATTGGGACGGGTTGCTGGCATAGAAGGACGTCCGATAAAGCCTTTTGACTTGGGGTAAAAGGTGTGTTATTCTGCCCGTTTTGATAGTGCATGTGGAATTTAACGTTCATTTAATCCAGATTGACGTGGAACTAACTGCCGAATTTTATGGGGATCCTCTATGCTCGCTATCACGGGCGATCCCATGTCCTTTTCGACGCGCCGGAGTACGCTCCTTGTCGCGAAACCTGCTTTACTGACGGCGACCGGCCACCTCTTCTCCGACAAATCTCGGGCTCACTACTGCCACTATCACTTTTTGCCGACGTCAAAACGGCTAAGTTGACTAGACTTTGGGAAAACTGGAGCGTATATGGCGGACTCTAGTATGGTCCAGGATTTTTTGCCTTGCAAAGGGTACGTTATTGCAGCCTTTTTCAAAAGTTCTTTTGGGGCTGATACATGGAATGGCAGATTCACGCGTATGACTTTGCGAATACCGCTCTTCACGGATACATATCCAACGACGATAACGGCTTCGGAGCCTCCTGCTCGTACACACACTCCACCGCCCTGCCCATCCTTGCAAGAGAGCTCCCGCCATTGCAAGCGAGCTCTGGCGATTCAGACACGGTGTCCGCGCAGAGTGTCTACCCCGGGGAAGACGTCGGCCTCTTTGTGCGGCTTCTGCTACGCGCCTTCTCCTGGGACGTCTTGCTTGGTGGGAGGCAGTGAATACTGGCGGCTGTACATTGCGGTCTGGGACGTCGGCGCGCATTCTCGATTCAGAATATTGTGGCAGCGCAGCCACCCAAGGAACAAGATTCCTCGCGTCCTATCATTTCGCTTACTATTACCCATCGCGTTGTTCTCTAAACTCATACCCTTTGTCCGCGACTCGCATATCTCGGTCGCCAGGATGCACCCACGATCGCCAACCGATCATTTCCTGGCCCATCACCATCAACGCGACTGTGACAGGAGGCTGTTCGAGATATCCAGATCTCGAGTTGTCATTGATTGGACTACGAGGGTAGTAAGCGAAGCTGCAAGTATTCGGGCTATGAAACTGTAGGTGTCTATAACTGCGTCCGAATTCTCATTACTTATGTTCAACGTCAATGTAGGAGCCTGTCGTCCTCTGACTGCCCTTCGAGTTTGCACCGGGGTCTCACAACGATGCCTACGACCTCTGAGTCGAAGCGTCTCTCGATTCGTGCCTGGACACTCTTCATCCCCGCTTGTGTCGAGAGAAACTCGAACCCTCCTTGTTGTTCTCTTTGACGGGGGTGCGTTTCTACCGTCTATTCTTATTCCGATATTAACGGTCGTGATTTTAGATCTCGCCGATTCAACCTTGAAGCGATACGTGATGCTTACTACTTCTCCATCTCTCTATCTGTTTCGCGGCGGTCGCGTAATGCCGCGCTCTACGTTTCCAGACGGAGTTGAAGCCGTCCGAGGATGTCGTATCACACTTCTGATGAACTGGATTTATCGATTGCGGAACTGCTTTCGTGTTGGATAGATCATCGAATTCACTTGTTGGTCATATCATCGCCTCGGCTGTGTTTGTCAATACGCGTAGGTTTTCTCCCAGCACCCCACTTCACATCTGATTATCACACAGCCGTGTAGCTCACAACATCGTATCTTGTTCGCGATGAACGTACCCTCTGATTCCGACTTGAATCCGTCACGGTGGAACTGTTTTCGTCTTGGGCAGATCATTGATCCTGATGCATCTTCCTCTCCGTTTCTTCGTATCTTTACACTTAGTACCAATACGTACAGGACGTTGTGTGTTGGGAGGGTTGAGTTGTTTAGATGTGCGCCGCGTGACTTGCAGGACTGTTGTCGGTTGAGACAGATTGTCGCCCAATGGGTGTTCCACGCAAGCATCACAGCTTCTCTCCGGGGGAGTAACGATTGCGGGAGGATAATCACGGACTAGCGAAGCGCACTGTCTAGGACCACTGCTGCCATCTTTAGCTGTGCATTCATAACGTGATGTACAACAGTACAATTTTCATGAATCATATTGTGTTCCGGGTCGAAGAACTCCACTTGCAGTTGATGAACAAGAGCTGTCTTGATGGTGCTTCAGGTTTCCCATCTTCTTAAGATCAATGTGATGCATAGAGAGCAAGATAAATACTGAGAACTACAGATAATCTTTCATCACTTCTCATCAATCCCTCTCACTATCATGTCCTCTGTTGCACAAGCTCTTGGCCTGTCAGATGCCGAGGTTATTCAGATCATTACTGCTACCCTCAACCGTGACATTATTGAAATCATTACCTATGGCCTCTATACCATGGTCTTTGTTTCTACTATGCATCACATAGGTATATATTCACAATTTCATTGTGCTCTCCAGCTCATTGCTTTATGCAGGTGCTCGCAGTGGCACCAACAAATGGCCTTCTCAACGAATTGCATTGACTATTATCATATGTGTCATATGGGCACTAGCAACTATACACATGGGAATAGTTTGGAACAGCCTAGTTTCCACCTTTGTCACTCATGGACAGTCACAGAACTCTGTGCTAGGCTATATAATGATATATGGAGATGAGAATTGGTCAAAGAAGAGACTGATTCTAAATGTCTTTGCTAATATGACAATTGCACTCAATGCAATTCTTGCAGAGCTTATTAATGTATGAATTAAACTTTTTCTATAATATTATGCTAATAAATTTATAGGTTTGGAGATGTTGGGAGCTCTATAATCGAAACTATCTAATTGCTGGCCTTCCATTGCTATGTTTACTTTGTGGATTCTGTGAGTACTGTTTAATATATTAAAATAGCTTACTAATATAATCGATACTGTACCGTTTCGACCGTAAGTTCGCGGGGCGTTACGCGTTATGCCGCGAACTTACAGGAAACAAGTTCGTAACCAGGCACAATGCCCGGAATTACCTTATTTGGATGTCCCGCCGTAGGCGGGAGCGAAATTTTTGCCGTTTTGGGCGATCTGACCCTGGATTTGAGGTCCGTGATGCGTTATGCTTTAAGCTAAGTTAGGTTCCGGGGCCCGCGTGACGTGTTATGCGAACTTACGGTCGAAACCGTACAGTAGTAAGCTATATTTTTGCTGCAGTCACAGGATATACTATTGCTCCATCTCCATCTACTTTCAGTCAGATAAACTGGCCGATTGTATACTACTCTATCACAGCATCCACCAATATTCTCACCACCTTTCTTATTATTTTTCGAATTCTTTCCATTGGTGGACTTAGGAGTGCTAGAACATATCGTGGCCTTCTGGAGATTCTGATTGAATCTGCTTTTCTATATTCAGCAACATATATTCTCTATATACCATATTGGAGCTATGTAAGTAGCTATGCACAAGGACTACTAAATGTTATCACAGTAAGTCTCCAACTTCATTCTCAAGAACTTGCACCAATAAAATAATACTTAGGCCCTTGCACCTACCATGATCATTGGACGTGTTATGGCTGGTGAAGCACGTCCCAATGACTCCTGGACAAATTCTTCCCTTTCACCTATGGGTTCCACTATGCGCAATCTTACAGAGAGCATTCGATTCAGTAGTTTCCACCCTGCACGTACACAGAATACTGTGATGATACTTGATAGCACTAGTCAAGTGGAAGATGCCACAGCTTCTCTTACAGAAGAAGAGAACTTAGCTGCGGGTAGTGAGGGAGTGGCAGGTTATGCTGGAGAGTCCGAGATTCAGATTGAGAAGCGGGAAGGAGTGGAGGTGGTTTGAAGAGTGGCAGCTTAGAGTGTGCTTGCCAAAGGTTACAGTATTTACTGTTTTCTTCATCTTGATAATATATGTTTCTCAGTTTGGATACTTGTTTATCTATCCTGCTAGCAGAATCAAATATTTAGTATATGCACTGCATGAAAGGCTCAGATTTTTAAGTAAAAAATATAGTTAAAAAACCTTTTGATTTTTAGCTAGTTTTTTTAGATGAAAAACATCTTAAATATAATTAAAATATTTTTATGTAAAATTCACTTTGCCTAAAATTTTCTTAAAGTTATCTTAATTTACTCAAATTTTTTGTAAAAAAAAGTCCAAGTATATTTAATAAGTTTTTAACTTGAAAAACTAGTTAAAAATCAAAAGGTTTTTTTACTATATTTCTCACTTAGAAATCTGAGCTTTGTATGCAGTGATGCTCTTCCCCAATAATCGACTGAGAGCAGAGATCTCACCATAAGGTTAGGACTATAGCTCTTTCTTCTTAATCACTGTGTACCAATATCTCGATATTTAATCTCTTTTCCCATCAGACATGCATAAGTATACTTCTAGTCGCGAAAATGTGTTATATGGATAAGGGATGAGCACACCACATTTAATAAATCTCGCACTGACTACAGCTATTACCCCATGCCAGAACAATCATGTTGACGCCTTCTGTGTCGGTCTGGCTGGGGATCATCATATCTGACTCGCAGTGACATCCACCGCGAACCTGATTAATTTTCTACTCATCTGCAGTGCTCGTGTCCAAAGTCATGTCTCTTGAGGCTAGCGACATTGAGCTTGAGTACCCCTACTTGATTCTGTTGGCGAAAGGAGTTGCTCATTCACCTCACTTTGAGTTGTTACTTGTATAATTTGCAGTTGTTGAATACTACGCACCTTACTTACACGATGATGCTTACATATATTCATCTACCTACACATCGGGGGTATCAAATTTTCCGGGCTGAGAAAGTAGTTAGAAAAATCCAATTTTATGTGCCCAGAAAAGCCAATTTACTCGGAATCAATCCCGTCTTGGAAAGTTTGATTTTTCCGTCTGAGAAATGCTCTTGGGAAACTCAATTTTCTCAGAAACTTCCCAATCTGGGAAAGTCTGATTTTCTCGGCACAGACGGCATCTGAGAAAGGCAGCTTTTCTTGTCGGTTTTCTCAGCAGGGAAAGCCTGATTTTCTGAGATGACAAAGGCTCTTGTAAGCCTTTGAACTGTTTTCCTAGCTGAGAAAGGCATGCAAGAGCCTTTGTCATCTCAGAAAATCAGGCTTTCCCTGCTGAGAAAACCGACAAGAAAAGCTGCCTTTCTCAGATGCCGTCTGTGCCGAGAAAATCAGACTTTCCCAGATTGGGAGGTTTCTGAGAAAATTGAGTTTTCCAAGAGCATTTCTCAGACGGAAAAATCAAACTTTCCAAGACGGGATTGATTCCGAGTAAATTGGCTTTTCTGGGCATACAAAATTGGATTTTTCTAACTACTTTCTCAGCCCGGAAAATTTGATACCCCCGATGTGCTAGAGGACATCTGCTAGTACCTGCTCTTGTTCGCGGAGATAGTTCATGTTGGTTCTTTGATGTACCCTTCAAATACTTACTTGAGAGTCTTTTTCACCAGTGTATTCCAAGGCAAGGAATAGGCGGAGAGTGGCATCC
>JADNRX010000595.1:0-30418 GCA_015501595.1 Hymenopellis radicata | reverse complement strand
TTGTTGGTCAACTTTTTAAGGCTGCAGACCACGCTGAAGCATAAACGACTGCGATTCTCTCTTTTTCTGCTGTCGAAGCACTCAATTCGCCCGGAATCTGCGAGGTCCGTGATGTGGCGCGCCATCACCCCTGCCAATTTCGAAATATTACGCGCCACTGGTCTCGTTTTCCTTCGGTTCTCTGGGATGCAATACAACAATGTATATATGTTTCAAGAGCAGGAAAACCGCTCTCTCAAAGTGTATACTCAAAGCGCAGAGTACTGAAGGACTCTAATCCACTGCCGGGAAAATCACTCCGTGAAATTTGTTTGGGAACGTGACTCCAATTACCATGGAGCCCGCCCGATCAAGAACGGAGGATAATTAGCCGATGAGGTATATAAACCTGGTCTCCTCCGTGCTTGCCTTTTGTTTCCTCCCACCATGTCGTCTCGCTGCCAGTATTCGCTGCTGCTCCGCCGTCAACCTCACCTTGCCTTGAACCTCCTCTTTGTCGCGGAGCTCGACCATCCCGCATGATGTGTCTTGAACACTCTTCGCGGCGAGGAGGTGATGACCTCTTTGGGCAGGTCATGTCTTGATGCGGGTTTGTTTCTGTTCACCGCGTACGTCTTGATGCCTACTGATTCGCCTCGTTTATAGTTGACGTCCCAGAGTCGGTTGACTTGTGTTTGCAATGGACCGCGGGAAGGACGCGAATATTGGAGCTGGCACATACAACTGGGGTACTCACCGCTTCTTCGGCGCCAGGTGTGTGTATCCTCGTCAGCTTGTTATTGGTTTACTGACACATATCTTTGAAAGACCGGCTAACACTGTCCTCGACTTAATTCTTTGGGCTATGGACACGACAGCAACACGGTAAGTCCCACTTTTGAGGGTTCACTGATCTGGCACGATTTCCCAGCACAACTCCTTTGATTAATGTCTTCTTCGCTGAATCCCCGGGTCGGGGCCACTAGGAATCAATGACAAGCATTCGGGGCCTCACGACGGCATCAAGCCAAGTCTTCGTACTCATCACTTCCGGCGAGTCGGACCAACTGTACGCCTAGTCAGATCCGTCTTTGACTGTTTTAAGGCTCAGTCGGATTTGTCGCCTTGAAACACTCTGTCAAAGGGAGTTTCGGGTACTTGACCTTCATTTCTCACTCAACGGTAAGTTTTGCAAATCGGTGGGACTGTTTCCATTTCGGCGGACTCACTATGGCCTCGTTCGAAAGTGGCATCGTCGGGAGTCGAACTTGGAGTGTCCCGCACGGGAGTCGAACATGGAGTCTCTGGCGGACTTGTAAGTGCGGCGTCGCGAGGACTTGTGATCTTGGAGTGCAGCTTACATTTCTAGCCACCTTTGCACCAAGTTCCACTGCTAGTCGGTGGGACTTGGTATTTTTTTTTTCAAATGTACGTGCCGGGTACGGCAGGGGAAACTATTGTCAATCCAACCACTGACGGTTCCAGGCAGGCAAGAGAGAGTTCCCAGAGCGGGGCGGCTTAGTCAGCTAGTAGATTCCGAGTAGATTCCGAGTAGAGATTCCAAGTAGAGAAGCAGTAGACAAGTTGAAGAGTTCCCTTATACAAGGGTTCTCCTGTCCCACTTGCCATAGAGACCGAAATGCAATTGAATTGACAAGAGTTCGAGTTGAGCGGGAACTGCCTAATTAGTCGAGAGCATACTCGGGGCTACTCGAGTCCTCTCACCTTCTCCACCACGACCACGAAGATGCACACGCGAAGAGGACGACTCCCGCGAGCACCCGAAGGAGATGCCCACGCGAAGAGGACCACCCCACGCTAACGAGGAGGACGACACCCGCCCAAGAAGAGCATGACGCGACACCCGTGAAGAGGACGACACGACACCCGTGAAGAGACACCCGCTCGGAGAACACCTCCCTCGGAGACGACGACCCAGCCCAGAGACACCACCCCACGCAGAGGCGACCCAGCGATGGTGCAGCAGACACCTCCTTCACCACACTCGGGAACAAACTAAGGTGTGTGGGGTTCCAACTAGACAGACGCGAACAGCTTATCCAGCAGCTCACTGCCCAGAACGACGACCTTGCACAAACTGTAGAGACTCTCAAGGACGAATTTATTGCCTCCAACGAGGAAACAGCGCGCGTTTCTAATCAACTCGACACGTTACGCAATCGCGCCTTTCAGGAAAACGCACCAAGAAAGCCTCATGCGCGAACGTGAACTCAGAGAAACTCAATTGGAATTGGAACGCTGTCGGATCGAACGCGACGATTGGGAGAGGGTAGCAATGCAGGAAAAGACAATGTCGGACGAATCGCGTTCACTCGTCGACACTTTGAAACGCGACATTGAGCTTGAACGCGAGGTTAGAGAGCGGGAAGCAGCAGAACTCGAGGTTGAACGAGAAAAGTCCGAGAATTTACAAAGTGTATTACAAGATTTCCAGGCTGGTGCGTATTTGACTCATCATGGCGCTTAACGTTGACCCATAAGCTACCTATAGCCAAGGATCACGAGCTCCGTCAAGCTGTTAAAGATCGCGATTCCCAATTACACAGACTGGAGCATGATGTCGCCGAGTTCAAACATCGGGCCTTAACCGCCGAGGTAGCCATCTTTTGTCCTGCCCGTTACGAAACTCATGATATCCATCAGCTAGCGCTTGAAGAGTCACAGACAAATACCACGCGCACACAGGATCTCGAAAAGGCTGTAAAGGAGAAAGACCTTTTGATTGGCAAATTACGACATGAAGGTATGTACCTCCGGCTTTCGTCGCTGCGAACAGCGCATTCCGCGGAACAAAAATGACTCACACTTACCGTCTTGCAGCCGTCATAATAAATGAACACCTCATGGAGGCCTTGCGACGTTTACGGAGGAGTTCATCTGATACCAATGTTGACCGGCGTCTGGTCACTAACGTTCTACTATCGTTTCTTCAAACACCGCGGGCCGACCCGAAGCGATTCGAGATGCTCCAGTTACTCTCCACCATCCTATCTTGGACAGATCCCGAACGAGAAAAGGCTGGTCTGCAGCGGACATCAAACTCGTCCATGGTATCGTCCTCGTCTTCCTTCTGGGGTCGACCAAGTCTTTCGTCCAACTCTCCAGCAAAAGGGAACGGTGAACTCCAAAAGACGGATGAAACCGAGGTTAGTGATTTACATCTCAGTTCGAGAAACTGAGTTGACACGCCTGTTTAGTCTTCTCCCGTCTATGGGTAGAGTTCCTGCTTACTGAGGCAGCATCTGGAGAGGGCACACCGCCACCGCCTAGGAACAACTCGTTACCGGGGACACCGACGCGGTCGACCTTTTCGCCGCCAAGTCCTTCCGCAACCATGCGGCGGCTGTCGTCGACGGCGACAGCGAGTTCGCCGAATTTGTCTCTCGTGGCATCGCCGTCGCCCAAAGGGAAAGGACGGGCTGACCCGCTTCCCGAGGATGCACCCTCATGATGATGTTGGTGGCTGTACCTTTCGTTTTATTTATTTTCTTGCGGAATTCATGGACTCTTGTGGCACGTAGAATAATGTATGAATAGCAATTGAATCAGTGGAATCCTCCAGTCGTCCACAGGTGCCTCGGACGAAGCCAGCAGTGCTAGTGATCCCCGTAGCTTCATGGCCGCTTACTTGGGAACTCTATTGGTATCCGGCGCTTGCTGTCAAGGAGTGTTCTTCTGTATCAGAACGACTGCAGGGCCTTGCTTATCAGGGCGTCTATCTGTCTAGGCACGCGCCTTGTCAACTGCAGTTTTACAGCCAACTCTGCCCAAATTGTGGCGCACTAGATTCGTTCCATGCCTGCCGTTTCATGCAGGCCACCACGACTTTAACCGCCAGGGATCTAGTACTTCCACAAGAGCATGGAATATTCTCCCTCTTCTGGAGGCGGCGCCTTCCCTGGGATGGGCACGCTGCTCTTACAGCTACGCGCATTCTGAAGACTCTACACCCAGCACGCCGAACGTCCCAAGAGAGTCTTTGACTCATGCCCAGCGGTGTCAAGTGCTCCTGTTTGCAACACTCCTCGCGACACGTTCACGTTCAGTTCCTGTCCACTACAACGTTCCCTCTTTCAATTTAGATAACCCGCTGCATGATCAGACGGAGTCTTCGAGTTCCCCGTCGCCCTCGCCTTGACATTCACAATGTATGAACCATTATACCAAAGGCCCCGGTCAGTTGTACGAGGACCTTTGCCAGGAATTCCACTCAGCCCGTGTCACTGTCTCATTTTTTGTGGGAGTGTCACGTGACATCCAAAAGATTTACCTAACCTAGCCTTTGCTCATCTTGCCTTCGTACCACGACTGTCAGTGACATCGCACGACGCGTCGCCTGCTATTTTATATACGAGGAGGGCGTACAAGCTTGGAATTCATCAAGTGAGTACCAGTAGTCGCGTGGTACAACCTTCGCGCTCATAGTATTCTCATAAGTAGCGACGATGTCTCCTGAATGTCCCCACTGCGGCCTTCCTCCGACCAAGAAGCCCCGCAGAATCCCCACCCACTCTCCATATGAAACCCACTTGGGGACAAGCCTTGCCTTTACCGCGCGCGATGGAGTCAGAGTCGACATTGTGACTCTAGTTGCCGATGCTGAAGCGAACATAGCGGATTTGAACCGCAGTATAGAGAAGCTAGAGACATCACTTGCTGCAGCCAAGAAGGAGAGAGACGAAACGATTGCCTTCCGTGACGCGCACCTCGCGCTCTTCCCTCCCATCCACCAGCTTCCGGCCGAAGTGCTCCTCGAGATCTTCCACCTCACGTTCGACAAGCCGTATAACGTGTTTGCTTCATCGCGTAGCGGTCCGTGGCTTCTGGGAAAGGTCTGCCACAGGTGGAGTCACGACAAGTTGCTTGGCCCTGTACGGACCACCTTTACTCTAACGTAGAGTGTCTCTAGTCGAGAACTTGAAGTCGGGACCGAAATCCTCTTTGCTTCAGACTGACATAGTTAAAGTATAATTATTCTTGCACAATAACAACACAAGCCGAATCTGTAGAAGAACTGTTATCAGTCGGAAATCAAGTCAAAATCGCACAAGACTTGCCTTCTAAGCTGCGAAGGCACCTAGCATACAAATCTGAGGGTAGCGAGGTCAGTACTTAGTTGGAGGGCGTGGTAGCTCAACAACTTACCGCTGGCTGACACGCCGTGGAGAAGCGAACACCAGAGGAACCCCATCTAATTCAACAGCGAACCTATACCAGCACCCGACGCAGAGTCAGGTACATGCAGCGGCAACGAGCACCGGCGCATAGCCAGACCTCTTGGATCCCGTGAGCATAAATTAGAATAACAGCGGACTTGTAAGGTTAACCGGCGTACCGTGTGTAGGTTCAACGAGACAGAACAAATCTCTGAAGTAAAAGTAAGCCGAGATCTGATAAAGAACGGACTCAGACATACCCCTTGTTTCGTTCAGCGTATGGACGTGTTCAACGTCGATATCTAGCGCGGGACGTTCGTTCCTGCGATAGACGGCGGAACCAGTCAGCCCGAAGCCAAACTGGTGTTCACCAGCACGTAGCCAAGTGATCCCGGTGCGAGATGTGAACGAGGAGCGAAGCGTGGCCGGTACAGACGGGAACAAGACAGCGCCGAGAATCCACTAGGAAACCTTGGTAAGTACTAGACAGCAGAGGGTACTGAGGTTACTGACCTGTAGTCTTATAGACTCTCTCCGTGTGAGAGTCATCGTCGTAGGAGTCTATGGCAACGAAATGTGTAAGTGCGGAATGCAAGGTGTAGATGGGGGCGTACCTTGGATTAATAGTCGTCGTCGAGGGTGTTCCAAGCACCTAGTCCCGCCTGAGGTAAAGACTATTGTCGAGTCCAGACCGAATTGAAGAATGAAGTCAAGGCCGGGTCAGAATCATGGTGACTGAGGGCGTGGCTTGGACGACGGCAACTGCGTCAATGGTCAGTCCAAATTCCAATGAAATAAGGGCAGCGCTACGTACCGTGGAGGCGCAGAACCGCCTAATATAACAAGAGGTAAGTATGGTGTTCACTGGAAGGACTACGAACAACGCACCAAGCTCAGCCCTCTGGGATCACACGACATCGTCGAAAAGAGCCTTGAAGAGTCGGAGTCCGGCATCGAAGAGCCCGCCAACGTCGAGGGCGGGAGCGCGTGTCGATAGGAAAACCTGTAAACAGTGTTGGAAAGGACGTCGCCGACAGTAGACGACAAATAACTAACCGGAGCATCGAAAGGCGGGTACTAGACGACGTCGAGGCCAGGAAGCTAAGGGCAGAATCGAGTTAGAGAGGTGAGATGATGATGGGAGGAAGAGACCGACCTGTGACGGTCAACGACCTCAGCGGTCACGCTTTTGGCGCCTTCGCATCTGAAGCGATGGCAAGAACGTCGGCGACGACGATGGGAGCACGACGGAAACGAGTGGTAAAGCGAGCATGAGAGAGATACAGGCAGAGATAGTAAGAGAGAGAAGGAGAGAAGAGGAGGGAATGAGATTGCCAGGTGATGATGGTTTGGAGAATTCCTCGCCGCCTTTTATTGCTGGTCCAAGGAATCAAGGCTCCAAATTAAACGTAATAAAGTTCGGATATACGGGAGCCGTGATGTCCAGCTGACCATTTGGGGCGGGAACCTTCGGAAGTTGTAAGGGAATATTATGCCGCCACGCGCGGCCGTTTCCAACGTCCTACGCGAATTCGCCTCCCTGAGCGCATAACGGCGATGTGAATAGTTGGTCATTAGACATGAGAATCAAACTACAAGAGCTGTCAGAGCCCATCCAAAGAGATTAAACTAAAACAAAAGGAACTTACCTCCTGCCTCCAAATGCATTCACCATACTTTCCTGTCATATGCGAGGAAAGATTCCAGAGGCCAAATGTCTGCGATCGTTTCAGGGTAGTACCCTGAACACATGATGTGAGTCAGATGGAGCAGTTTGAAAACGGGGAACTAAGAAAACTTACAGATCTCATTTCTGGGCGGAGATGCGAACCACGGAGTCGCGATGCGAAATGCGCCGTTCGGGACGCGGACAGAGGTCGCCGTCAGTGTTCTGATGGAACATCACATGGTCAGCCTGAAATTGAAGCGGTTGAACGATGGAAAAGGTACGAAAAACTTACTTGTGCAATATTGAATTCGGGTCTATTGTTGATTTCCTTGACTTCTCGAGAGAAAAGTCGCTGTAGAATGCTGGCAATAAATGTCTATTGATATCGTACAACAATCAAATAGCGGAGTTCGGCCGGGAAGTGCGTTTTCGCAAAGTGTCGGAGGGATGGACGAGGAGAAGGACATCCCACGTCATTTCCCCGCACCCGCGAGAGTCAAGATAAGATTGTGAGGCCTCCAGACACGTCACAGGGTCCCGGAAATCCTCATGCTATCGATAGTCAGGGTCCTAACCGCCTCGCTGAGGCGTTGACGCGAAAAGTGGGAGAAACAACGCGTCCAAGAGCTTAAGTACCGTCGGAATCTGTATTGTATAGGCGGCAGAGTAACGTCCCAGTAAATTCAAGTTGCTGAGAGTCGTCAGAGAGCGGGAGAGCGCATAGACGAGTAGGTGTAAGTAGCCCAAGATCGGGATGGTCGTGGTTCGTGGTCAAGTTCCACCGATCACTTGGCGCTACCTGATCTTGATCTAACACCTCAAAGACAATATTTCCACGTCAATTCCGAGAGCGTAGGAGCTCTGGGACGTTGTCTCAGTTCGCTATACCCGCTGGACGTGCGGAGTGAATATGCCGAGTTGAACGCGCAATATCTTCCTTGCGACACCGCGGACATCACGTTCAGGGTTCCAGTAATCAGTCGCGAAGGCTTCTGGGTCTCCCTGGAAGGAAGTTTTTGAGAAGTTCTCATTTGGTATTTCGGTCTTACTCACTTCTCGTTAACGTTGACATATGGTCTATCGGCAAGTCTGTCGATTTTCCCGGATTTGGTGGACCTCCATGTTTTAGTAGGTGAGTCTACCATACTTTCTGTACTATTATAAGGATACCTACCGTCTCAAACAAGCCAATATTTCGAGGTAGAGATTTTATTGACAAGTTCAAGCATCACTTTGTGGGGACTAAGTACGGGACTAAGTACTGTACAGTACTGACGACTTTGTTCACTTTCGGGATACTTTCACGCAGTGGAAATTTGAAGTAAATCAATATATTGGGAGTCCTGAGTGGGATATACGAGATGGTATCTATGAGAATCCGAATTCTACGGCGGCAAACCCGCCATTAGTACGCCGCCATATCCGCCCATCAACTTCTCTGCACAGAATATAGATCCGAATCAACCAATCGTATGCAAGCAAATAGCGACGCAGTCGCCGTCGGTATCATGTTACAAATGAGTCAACGCGGGAAAACGATTAAATCAATTTGGATGCACGAACCTTGTTGATCGCAATCCTGAGCTTCCCAGGTGCGACTGAGGAGAGAGGGCATCCAGAGTACCAGTAATCAGGCCCAGGATTGCACGGGCCCGCGTGTCCGGCATGTTCGGTCGCATTCAAGTCGAAGTCAAGCGTGGCGCATTTATCCGTTGGTGTCATTGCCCAAGCAGCAGCGAGAAGCCCGCAGTGCGGGCGCAGCGGCGAATAGCCGCTGGTCGCTGCTGCCGTTAGGCTGAGCCTGAGACGAGCCGTTAGCCAATGAATTTACGCAGACCAAGGCACATACCCGAAAACAAGTTCGCCGCTGATTCACCAAATACGGAATCACCGCCGAACGAGACGAGATCTAGATCGCCATCAAAAGCGGCGTGAATTATCCGATTGGTGGAATTCTGGGAGGGCGGTTACATGTCAGGATTCAATATTTGAAGTCAAGCGCGCGGCAATTCTAGAGGCCGCAAAGGAACTGACCTGTTCCCCGAAGCGCTGTCCGATCTCTAGCAAATCCAATTAGAGATATTTGTACGTATCATACTGTTGAAATCTCATGAGAAATGTTCTCGAAAAATGAGCGGATTCTTCTCACCTTTTCCCCAAGAAAAAAGCCCGGCCGGCGAGGCCACGTCACGCTGGAGACGGTGACTAATTCGAGTCCAGAAGACAGAAGTCTTGAAGGAGGCGGTTCGAAAGTGTGGCGGGGTCGGGAGGCGGCGAAGCCGCCTCCTCATTTCCCGAATCCATGAAACGTGAGCGTAATGCCATAGCCGAGTGCCTGAAAGTGGCCGAGACCCAAATCGAATCCAATCTGATGAAAGTTGATGAGAGCCAGAAATGAAGTTGCATATGAAAACACGTACTTTTTGCCGAAATCATAAGCCTGTCCGGCGAGGACAGCAGACGAGGGAGATAGATCAAGATCTCGAACTCTAGGGCCAATTTAACGTCTGTGGGTGACGGTTTGAGGCGGCGGCGAATCCGGCGACGTTCACGTTGTCGACCTGCTTTCCGATGATTCGAATTAACTTTCAAGAACGCTTGAAAAGGAATCATCACTCACCGAAACTGGAGCAATAAGGATAGTTTTCTACTCAAGATAGTCAGACCTGAAGGCTCATGCAGGCCAAAAACAACGCACCTTGGTCACAATAGAAGCCTGCCCGGCGAGGGCATCCACGCCGCCAGAGTCATCAAGAATTCCGATATACACGCCCTGGGAGTCCAAACGTCGCAGAAAGCGTCCATTTCGCAGTCGGACAGACGGCGACGCGTAGGATCTTCAAATCCGAGTTCGCGAAGGTGGTGGTCGAAGTTCAAGTTCAACTTCCGCATTGGGCGTCGCTGTGATCGACGTCCTGCTCAACCTGCAACCACGACGTCGATTCTATCCTCGAGCTCTCTGTCACCTTGGCGTCTCTGAAACTTGGAATGGTCAACTGTATGGGGATTATTGGACATGAAATCTGCGGACGACTCACCCGGGAACGTGTTTAATTTCAACCTTGACGCTGAAGAACATGGGATTTGAGCTTCTGGTCCACGGAATGGACTGTGACGCACCTCTGCCTTTCTCTGGACGACCAAACCTCTGAAGTCTCGATTTACTGCTCCTCTGAATCTGAATATCGTCCTTCTGTGAGTCTCATCCTTGACGACTAGAGAATGGAGGCGCTTGAGTTCCTCGAGATGATAAAGCTGAGCTTACCTGTTTCCTTCTTGTCTGATGAGTGATTTTCAGACTTGAAACTGGTGGCGAGTAGATACAAATCTTGCTGGCGAGCGGCGTTGAAGGCTGAGGAGGAGAAAGGCGGAGGGTGGGAAGACGGACGAGATTCTGAAGCTCGTGTTCTCGGCTACGGCTGGTAAGATTATTTTTCCACATTTCGATCATCAACGAATTCACACGTTTCCAAGCCCCGTTTGTCGGATACACTGACCGAATTGTTGTACTTCCTTCTCTGAAATCCAATGCAGTTGTTGGTCAACTTTTTAAGGCTGCAGACCACGCTGAAGCATAAACGACTGCGATTCTCTCTTTTTCTGCTGTCGAAGCACTCAATTCGCCCGGAATCTGCGAGGTCCGTGATGTGGCGCGCCATCACCCCTGCCAATTTCGAAATATTACGCGCCACTGGTCTCGTTTTCCTTCGGTTCTCTGGGATGCAATACAACAATGTATATATGTTTCAAGAGCAGGAAAACCGCTCTCTCAAAGTGTATACTCAAAGCGCAGAGTACTGAAGGACTCTAATCCACTGCCGGGAAAATCACTCCGTGAAATTTGTTTGGGAACGTGACTCCAATTACCATGGAGCCCGCCCGATCAAGAACGGAGGATAATTAGCCGATGAGGTATATAAACCTGGTCTCCTCCGTGCTTGCCTTTTGTTTCCTCCCACCATGTCGTCTCGCTGCCAGTATTCGCTGCTGCTCCGCCGTCAACCTCAACCTTGCCTTGACCTCCTCTTCATCCTGGAGCTCGACCATCCCGCATGATGTGTCTTCAGCACTCTTCGCAGCGAGGAGGTGATGACCTCTTTGGGCAGGTCATGTCTTGATGCGGGTTTGTTTCTGTTCACCGCGTACGTCTTGATGCCTACTGACTCGCCTCGTTTATAGTTGACGTCCCAGAGTTGGTTGTCTTGTGTTTGCAATGGACCGCGGAAGGGACGCGAATATTCGAGGCATACAACTGGGGTACTCACTGCTTCTTCGGCGTCAGGTGTGTGTATCCCCATCAGCTTGTTATTGGTTTACTGACACGTATCTTTGAAAGACCGGCTAACACTGTCCTCACCTTGAATTGTTCGGGTTATGATGGTGCATGGACACGACAGCAACACGGTAAGTCCCACTTTTGAGGGATTCACTGATCTTGGCTCGATTTCCCAGCACCAGCTCCTTTGGTTAATACCTTTCTTCGTCGAATCCCCGGGTCGGGGCCACTAGGAATCAATGACAAGCATTCGGGGCCTCACGACGGCATCAAGCCAAGTCTTCGTACTCATCACTTCCGGGCGAGTCGGACCAACTGTACACCTAGTCAGATCCGTCTTTGCCTGTTTTAAGGCTCAGTCGGATTTGTCGCCGTCGAAACACTCTGTCAAAGGGAGTTTCGTGTACTTGACCTTCACTTCTCATTTGTGATGACTCGACGGTAAGTCTTGCAAATCGGTGGGATCATTTCGGCGGACTCACTTTTGAGCCCTCGTTCGAAAGTGGCATCGTCGGGAGTCGAACTTGGAGTGTCCGGTGAACTCGTCGCCTCTGGCGGACTCGTAAGTGCGGCATCGTCGGTAAGTGCGGCTTACATTTCTAGCCACTTTGCACCAAGTCTCACTGCTAGTCGGTGGGACTTGGTATTTTTTTTTAAAAATGTACGTGCCGGGTACGGCAGGGGAAACTATTGTCAATCCAACCACTGACGGTTCCAGGAAGACGAGAGAGAGTTCCCAGAGCGGGGCGGCTTAGTCAGCTAGCAGCTAGTAGGGAACGAGTAGGGATTCCGAGTAGTTTCCAAGTAGAGCACCAGTAAAAACAAGTTAAAGAGTTCCCTTAGAAAAGGGTTCTCCTGTCCCACTTGCCATAGAGAACAAGTAGAAACCGAAATGAATTGATTTGACAAGAGTTGAACGGGCACTCGGCGCTCAGCCTTTCGGAACTGCCTAATTAGTCGGGAGCGTACTCGGGTTTACTCGAGTCCTCTCACCTTCTCCACCACGACCACGAAGATGCACACGCGAAGAGGACGACTCCCGCGAGCACCCGAAGGAGATGCCCACCCGAAGAGGACCACCCCACGCTAACGAGGAGGACGACACCCGCCCAAGAAGAGCATGACGCGACACCCGTGAAGAGGACGACACGACACCCGTGAAGAGACACCCGCTCGGAGAACACCTCCCTCGAAGACGACGACCCAGCCCAGAGACGACACCACCCCACGCAGACGTCGGACCCAGCGATGGTGCAGCAGACACCTCCTTCACCACACCCGGGGGAACAAACTAAGGTGTGTGGGGTTCCAACTAGACAGACGCGAACAGCTTATCCAGCAGCTCACTGCCCAGAACGATGACCTTGCACAAACTGTAGAGACTCTCAAGGACGAGTTTATTGCCTCCAACGAAGAAACAGCGCGCGTTTCTAATCAACTCGACACGCTACGCAATCGCGCCTTTCAGGAAAACGCCCAAGAAAGCCTCATGCGCGAACGTGAACTCAGAGAAACTCAATTGGAATTGGAACGCTGTCGGATCGAACGCGACGATTGGGAGAGGGTAGCAATGCAGGAAAAGACAATGTCGGACGAATCGCGTTCACTAGTCGAGACTTTGAAACGCGATATTGAGCTTGAACGCGAGGTTAGAGAGCGGGAAGCAGCAGAACTCGAGGTTGAACGAGAAAAGTCCGAGAATTTACAAAGTGTATTACAAGATTTCCAGGCTGGTGCGTATCTCTCATCATGGCGCTTACCGTTGACCCATAAGCTACCTATAGCCAAGGATCACGAGCTCCGTCAAGCTGTTAAAGATCGCGATTCCCAATTACACAGACTGGAGCAAGATGTCGCCGAGTTCAAACATCGGGCCTTAACCGCCGAGGTAGCCATCTTTTGTCCCGCCCCTTACGAAACTCATGATATCCATCAGCTAGCGCTTGAAGAGTCACAGACAAATACCACGCGCACACAGGATCTCGAAAAGGCTGTAAAGGAGAAAGACCTCTTGATTGGCAAATTACGACATGAAGGTATGTACCTCCGGCTTTCGTCGCTGCGAACAGCCCGGAATCGGTAGCGACATTCCGCGGAACAAAAATGACTCACACTTACCGTCTTGCAGCCGTCATAATAAATGAACACCTCATGGAGGCCTTGCGACGTTTACGGAGGAGTTCATCTGATACCAATGTTGACCGGCGTCTGGTCACTAACGTTCTACTATCCTTTCTCCAAACACCGCGGGCCGACCCGAAGCGATTCGAGATGCTCCAGTTACTCTCCACCATCCTATCTTGGACAGATCCCGAACGAGAAAAGGCTGGTCTGCAGCGGACA
This sequence comes from Hymenopellis radicata, assembly GCA_015501595.1. Taxonomy (NCBI): domain Eukaryota; kingdom Fungi; phylum Basidiomycota; class Agaricomycetes; order Agaricales; family Physalacriaceae; genus Hymenopellis; species Hymenopellis radicata. The sequence continues at coordinate 16,974 of JADNRX010000595.1, read as the reverse complement.
TCAAACTCATCCATGGTATCGTCCTCGTCTTCGTTTTGGGGTCGACCAAGTCTCTCGTCCAACTCTCCAGCAAAAGGGAACGGTGAACTTCAAAAGACGGATGAGACCGAGGTTAGTGATTTACATTTCACTTCCAAACAATCGTACTGAGATGTGTCAAGTCGTTCTCCCGTCTCTGGGTAGAGTTCCTCCTCACGGAAGCTGCATCGGGAGAAGGCACACCGCCACCGCCTAGGAACAATTCGCTACCGGGGACACCAACGCGGTCGACGTTTTCCCCGCCAAGCCCCTCAGCGACGATGCGGCGGCTGTCGTCGACGGCGACGGCGAGTTCGCCGAATTTGTCTCTCGTGGCATCGCCGTCGCCCAAAGGGAAAGGACGGGCTGACCCGCTTCCCGAGGACGCGCCGTCATGATGATGCCTTATTCGTGCGCTGTACCTTTCGTTTTATTTATTCTTTTCGCGGAATTCATGGACACTGTGGCACGTAGAATAATGTATGAATAGCAATTGAATCAGTGGAATCCTCCAGTCGTCCACAGGTGCCTCGGACGAAGCCAGCAGTGCTAGTGATCCCCGTAGCTTCATGGCCGCTTACTTGGGAACTCTATTGGTATCCGGCGCTTGCTGTCAAGGAGTGTTCTTCTGTATCAGAACGACTGCAGGGCCTTGCTTATCAGGGCGTCTATCTGTCTAGGCACGCGCCTTGTCAACTGCAGTTTTACAGCCAACTCTGCCCAAATTGTGGCGCACTAGATTCGTTCCATGCCTGCCGTTTCATGCAGGCCACCACGACTTTAACCGCCAGGGATCTAGTACTTCCACAAGAGCATGGAATATTCTCCCTCTTCTGGAGGCGGCGCCTTCCCTGGGATGGGCACGCTGCTCTTACAGCTACGCGCATTCTGAAGACTCTACACCCAGCACGCCGAACGTCCCAAGAGAGTCTTTGACTCATGCCCAGCGGTGTCAAGTGCTCCTGTTTGCAACACTCCTCGCGACACGTTCACGTTCAGTTCCTGTCCACTACAACGTTCCCTCTTTCAATTTAGATAACCCGCTGCATGATCAGACGGAGTCTTCGAGTTCCCCGTCGCCCTCGCCTTGACATTCACAATGTATGAACCATTATACCAAAGGCCCCGGTCAGTTGTACGAGGACCTTTGCCAGGAATTCCACTCAGCCTGTCACTGTCTCATTTTTGTGGGAGTGTCACGTGACATCCAAAAGATTTACCTAACCTAGCCTTTGCTCATCTTGCCTTCGTACCACGACTGTCAGTGACATCGCACGACGCGTCGCCTGCTATTTTATATACGAGGAGGGCGTACAAGCTTGGAATTCATCAAGTGAGTACCAGTAGTCGCGTGGTACAACCTTCGCGCTCATAGTATTCTCATAAGTAGCGACGATGTCTCCTGAATGTCCCCACTGCGGCCTTCCTCCGACCAAGAAGCCCCGCAGAATCCCCACCCACTCTCCATATGAAACCCACTTGGGGACAAACATTGCCTTTACCGCGCGCGATGGAGTCAGAGTCGACATTGTGACTCTAGTTGCCGATGCTGAAGCGGACATAGCGGATTTGAACCGCAGTATAGAGAAGCTAGAGACATCACTTGCTGCAGCCAAGAAGGAGAGAGACGAAACGATTGCCTTCCGTGACGCGCACCTCGCGCTCTTCCCTCCCATCCACCAGCTTCCGGCCGAAGTGCTCCTCGAGATCTTCCACCTCACGTTCGACAAGCCGTATAACGTGTTTGCTTCATCGCGTAGTGGTCCATGGCTTCTGGGAAAGGTCTGCCACAGGTGGAGTCACGACAAGTTGCTTGGCCCTGTACGGACCACCTTTACTCTAACGTAGAGTGTCTCTAGTCGAGAACTTGAAGTCGGGACCGAAATCCTCTTTGCTTCAGACTGACATAGTTAAAGTATAATTATTCTTGCACAATAACAACACAAGCCGAATCTGTAGAAGAACTGTTATCAGTCGGAAATCAAGTCAAAATTGCACAAGACTTGCCTTCTAAGCTGCGAAGGCACCTAGCATACAAATCTGAGGGTAGCGAGGTCAGTACTTAGTTGGAGGGCGTGGTAGCTCAACGACTTACCGCTGGCTGACACGCCGTGGAGAAGCGAACACCAGAGGAACCCCATCTAATTCAACAGCGAACCTATACCAGCACCCGACGCAGAGTCAGGTACATGCAGCGGCAACGAGCACCGGCGCATAGCCAGACCTCTTGGATCCCGTGAGCATAAATTAGAATAACAGCGGACTTGTAAGGTCAACCGGCGTACCGTGTGTAGGTTCAACGAGACAGAACAAATCTCTGAAGTAAAGGTAAGCCGAGATCTGATAAAGAACGGACTCAGACATACCCCTTGTTTCGTTCAGCGTATGGACGTGTTCAACGTCGATATCTAGCGCGGGACGTTCGTTCCTGCGATAGACGGCGGAACCAGTCAGCCCGAAGCCAAACTGGTGTTCACCAGCACGTAGCCAAGTGATCCCGGTGCGAGATGTGAACGAGGAGCGAAGCGTGGCCGGTACAGACGGGAACAAGACAGCGCCGAGAATCCACTAGGAAACCTTGGTAAGTACTAGACAGCAGAGGGTACTGAGGTTACTGACCTGTAGTCTTATAGACTCTCTCCGTGTGAGAGTCATCGTCGTAGGAGTCTATGGCAACGAAATGTGTAAGTGCGGAATGCAAGGTGTAGATGGGGGCGTACCTTGGATTAATAGTCGTCGTCGAGGGTGTTCCAAGCACCTAGTCCCGCCTGAGGTAAAGACTATTGTCGAGTCCAGACCGAATTGAAGAATGAAGTCAAGGCCGGGTCAGAATCATGGTGACTGAGGGCGTGGCTTGGACGACGGCAACTGCGTCAATGGTCAGTCCAAATTCCAATGAAATAAGGGCAGCGCTACGTACCGTGGAGGCGCAGAACCGCCTAATATAACAAGAGGTAAGTATGGTGTTCACTGGAAGGACTACGAACAACGCACCAAGCTCAGCCCTCTGGGATCACACGACATCGTCGAAAAGAGCCTTGAAGAGTCGGAGTCCGGCATCGAAGAGCCCGCCAACGTCGAGGGCGGGAGCGCGTGTCGATAGGAAAACCTGTAAACAGTGTTGGAAAGGACGTCGCCGACAGTAGACGACAAATAACTAACCGGAGCATCGAAAGGCGGGTACTAGACGACGTCGAGGCCAGGAAGCTAAGGGCAGAATCGAGTTAGAGAGGTGAGATGATGATGGGAGGAAGAGACCGACCTGTGACGGTCAACGACCTCAGCGGTCACGCTTTTGGCGCCTTCGCATCTGAAGCGATGGCAAGAACGTCGGCGACGACGATGGGAGCACGACGGAAACGAGTGGTAAAGCGAGCATGAGAGAGATACAGGCAGAGATAGTAAGAGAGAGAAGGAGAGAAGAGGAGGGAATGAGATTGCCAGGTGATGATGGTTTGGAGAATTCCTCGCCGCCTTTTATTGCTGGTCCAAGGAATCAAGGCTCCAAATTAAACGTAATAAAGTTCGGATATACGGGAGCCGTGATGTCCAGCTGACCATTTGGGGCGGGAACCTTCGGAAGTTGTAAGGGAATATTATGCCGCCACGCGCGGCCGTTTCCAACGTCCTACGCGAATTCGCCTCCCTGAGCGCATAACGGCGATGTGAATAGTTGGTCATTAGACATGAGAATCAAACTACAAGAGCTGTCAGAGCCCATCCAAAGAGATTAAACTAAAACAAAAGGAACTTACCTCCTGCCTCCAAATGCATTCACCATACTTTCCCGTCATATGCGAGGAAAGATTCCAGAGGCCAAATGTCTGCGATCGTTTCAGGGTAGTACCCTGAACGCCTGATGTGAGTCAGATGGAGCCATTTGAAAACGGGGAACTAAGAAAACTTACAGATCTCATTTCTGGGCGGAGATGCGAACCACGGAGTCGCGATGCGAAATGCGCCGTTCGGGACGCGGACAGAGGTCGCCGTCAGTGTTCTGATGGAATGTCACATGGTCAGCCTGAAACTGAAGCGGTTGAACGATGGAAAAGGTACGAAAAACGTACTTGTGCAATGTTCAATTCGGGTTTACTGTCAGTTTCGCTGGCTTCTTGGGAAAAGTCGCATTGAAATACTGCGCAATAAATGTCTATTTATATGATACAACAATCAAATAGCGGAGTTCGGCCGGGAAGTGCGTTTTCGCAAAGTGTCGGAGGGATGGACGAGGAGAAGGACATCCCACGTCATTTCCCCGCACCCGCGAGAGTCAAGATAAGATTGTGAGGCCTCCAGACACGTCACAGGGTCCCGGAAATCCTCATGCTATCGATAGTCAGGGTCCTAACCGCCTCGCTGAGGCGTTGACGCGAAAAGTAGGTGAAAGAACGCGTCCAGGAGCCAGAGAACCTTCGGAATCTGTATTTTATAAGCAGCAGATTAACGTTCAAGTAAATTCAAGTTGCTGAGAGTCGCCAGAGAACGGGAGAGCACGTAGAGGAGTTGGTGTAAGCAGCTCGAGATCGGAATGGTCGTGGTTCGTGGTCAAGTTCCGCCGATCACTTGGCGCTACCTGATCTTGATCTAACACCTCAAAGACAATATTTCCACGTCAATTCCGAGAGCGTAGGAGCTCTGGGACGTTGTCTCAGTTCGCTATACCCGCTGGACGTGCGGAGTGAATATGCCGAGTTGAACGCGCAATATCGTCCTTGCGACACCGCGGACATCACGTTAAGGGTTCCAATAATCGGTCGCGAAGGCTTCTGGGTCTCCCTGGAAGGAAGTTTTTGAGAAGTTTTCATTTGGTATTTCGGTCTCACTCACTTCTCGTTAACATTGACAGGTGGTGTATCGGCAAGTCTGTTCATTTCTTCGGGTTTGGTGGTTTACCATGTTTTTGTATGATACTCTGCGGACCTTTCTAGATGATTTTAGGGACATCTACCCTCTTGAACACAGTTATATTTCGAGGGATATGTTTTGTAGGTACGGACAAGAGTCCGTGAATGACTTGTAGACTTTTGAAGTTGTTGCTTTCACACAGTGAAAATTACAAGTAATACTGATTTATTGTGAGTCGCGAGTGTAATCTACAAGAAGATAGCTACGAGAATCCGTATTCTACAGCGGCAAACCCGTCGCTACGCCGAAACATAATGATATATCGACCATACACACCCATCAACTTCTCCGCACGAATATAGATCCGAACGAACCAATCGTAGGCGAGCAAAATGGCGACGCCGTCGCCGTCAATGTCATCTACAAATGGGTCAACGCGGGAAAACGATTGAATCAATTTGGAGACCCGAACCTTGTTAATTGCGTATTGAGCGTCCTGTCCTGGGCTTTCTGGGTGCGACTGAAGAGAGATGGTGTTCATAGTAGTAGTAACCAGGCCCAGGATTGCACGGGCCCGCGTGTCCGGCATGTTCGGTCGCATTCAAGTCGAAGTCAAGCGTGGCGCATTTATCCGTTGGTGTCATTGCCCAAGCAGCAGCGAGAAGCCCGCAGTGCGGGCGCAGCGGCGAATAGCCGCTGGTCGCTGCTGCCGTTAGGCTGAGCCTGAGACGAGCCGTTAGCCAATGAATTTACGCAGACCAAGGCACATACCCGAAAACAAGTTCGCCGCTGATTCACCAAATACGGAATTACCGCCGAACGAGACGAGATCCAGATCGCCATCAAAAGCGGCGTGAATTATCCGATTGGTGGAATTCTGGGGCGGTTACATGTCAGGATTCAATATTTGAAGTCAAGCGCGCGGCAATTCTAGAGGCCGCAAAGGAACTGACCTGTTCCCCGAAGCGCTACCCGATCTCTAGCAAATCCAATTAGAGATATTTGTACGTATCATACTGTTGAAATCTCATGAGAAATGTTCTCGAAAAATGAGCGGATTCTTCTCACCTTTTCCCCAAGAAAAAAGCCCGGCCGGCGAGGCCACGTCACGCTGGAGACGGTGACTAATTCGAGTCCAGAAGGCAGAAGTCTTGAAGGAGACGGTTCGAAAGTGTGGCGGGGTCGGGAGGCGGCGAAGCCGCCTCCTCATTTCCCGAATCCATGAAACGTGAGCGTAATGCCATAGCCGAGTGCCTGAAAGTGGCCGAGACCCAAATCGAATCCAATCTGATGAAAGTTGATGAGAACCAGAAATGAAGTTGCATATGAAAACACGTACTTTTTGCCGAAATCATAAGCCTGTCCGGCGAGGACAGCAGACGGGGGGCACAGATCAAGATCTCAAGCTCCGGGGCCACTTTAACGTCTGTGGGTGACGGTTTGAGGCGGCGGCGAATCCGGCGACGTTCACGTTGTCGACCTGCTTCCGATGATTCGAATTAACTTTCAAGAACGCTTGAAAGGTATCATAACTCACTGAAACTGGAGCAATACGCCTATTTTTCTACTCAAGATAGTCAGACCTGAAGGCTCATGCAGGCCAAAAACAACGCACCTTGGTCACAATCTAGAAGCCTGCCCGGCGAGGGCATCCACGGTCATCAAGAATTCCGATTTACACGCCTGGGAGTCAAACGTCGCAGAAAGCGTCCGACGCGTCGACAGACGTGTAGTTCCAAGTCGGAGATCATCGTGGTTCAAGTTCCAAGGTTGAACTTCCACATTGGGCGCCGCTGTGATCGACGTCCTGCTCAACGCTGAACCACCACGTCGATTCTATCCTCGAGCTCTCTGTCACCTTGGCGTCTCTGAAACTTGGAATGGTCAACTCTATGGGGATTATTGGACATGAAATCTGCGGACGACTCACCCGGGAACGTGTTTAATTTCAACCTTGACGCTGAAGAACATGGGATTTGAGCTTCTGGTCCACGGAATGGACTGTGACGCACCTCTGCCTTTCTCTGGAGGACCAAACCTCTGAAGTCTCGATTTACTGCTCCTCTGAATCTGAATATCGTCCTTCTGTGAGTCTCATCCTTGACGACTAGAGGATGGACGCGCTTGAGCTCGCAAACCGTCTCGAGATGATAAAGCTGAGCTTACCTGTTTCCTTCGTGTCTTCTGACTGATTTTGGAACTCGATACCGGTGGCGAGTAGACGGAAGTCTTGCTCGGGAACGACGTTGAAGACTGGGGAGGAGAACGGCGGAGGGTGAGGATGAGTGACGAGATCCTTCAGCCCGTGCTCTCGGTCACGCTAGGTAAGATTATTTTTCCGCTTTTCGATCATCAACAATTCACTTACATACACGTTTCCAAGCACCGTCTTTCGGATACCCTGCCCGTACTTTCAGGAGGCTTGTGTACTAGTGCAATACAGTGGTTTGATTTTTGAGCTGAAATACTCCTCTACGCGATACACGACTGTGATTATCTCTCCTGCGGATGTCGAAACACTCGACGCCTCCCGAATCGGCGAGGTACGCAATGTGGCGCCGTAACAACCCTGCAAACTTCGAAATATTACGCCTCAGAGGAAAGCTCTCTTGGCGGGAGAAACATCTTCTCGTGCTACGATGATGTACATATGAATCGCGAGCAGGAAACCCGCTCTCTTGAAATGTATACTTAACATTCAGAATAGCTGAGGAAGCTGAAACCACCGCCGGGAAAATCATTCCGTGAAATTTGTTTGGGATGATGTGGTACGTGACTCCAATTACCTTGGAGCCCGATCAACAAGCGGAGGAAAATTAGCCGACGAGGTATATAAACCTCTTCTCCTCCGTCCTTGTTTTCTGTTTCTTCCCACCATGCCGTCGTGCTGCCAGTATGCGCTGCTAGTCCTCCGTCAACCTCTACCTTACCTTAACCTCCTCTTTGTCGCGGAGCTCGACCATCCCGCATGATGTGTCTTGAACACTCTTCGCGGCGAGGAGGTGATGACCTCTTTGGGCAGGTCATGTCTTGATGCGGGTTTGTTTCTGTTCACCGCGTACGTCTTGATGCCTACTGATTCGCCTCGTTTATAGTTGACGTCCCAGAGTCGGTTGACTTGTGTTTGCAATGGACCGCGGGAAGGACGCGAATATTGGAGCTGGGCACATACAACTGGGGTACTCACCGCTTCTTCGGCGCCAGGTGTGTGTATCCTCGTCAGCTTGTTATTGGTTTACTGACACATATCTTTGAAAGACCGGCTAACACTGTCCTCGACTTAATTCTTTGGGCTATGGACACGACAGCAACACGGTAAGTCCCACTTTTGAGGGTTCACTGATTCTGGCACGATTTCCAGCACAATCTCCTTTGATTAATGTCTTCTTCGCTGAATCCCCGGGTCGGGGCCACTAGGAATCAATGACAAGCATTCGGGGCCTCACGACGACGCATCAAGCCAAGTCTTCGTACTCATCACTTCCGGGCGAGTCGGACCAACTGTACGCCTAGTCAGATCCGTCTTTGACTGTTTTTAAGGCTCAGTCGGATTTGTCGCCTTTGAAACACTCTGTCAAAGGGAGTTTCGGGTACTTGACCTTCATTTCTCACTCAACGGTAAGTTTTGCAAATCGGTGGGACTTGTTTCCATTTCGGCGGACTCACTATGGCTCGTTCGAAAGTGGCATCGTCGGGAGTCGAACTTGGAGTGTCCGGCGCACGGGAGTCGAACATGGAGTCTCTGGCGGACTTGTAAGTGCGGCGTCGCGAGGACTTGTGAGTCTTGGAGTGCAGCTTACATTTCTAGCCACCTTGCACCAAGTCTCACTGCTAGTCGGTGGGACTTGGTATTTTTTTTTCAAATGTACGTGCCGGGTACGGCAGGGGAAACTATTGTCAATCCAACCACTGACGGTTCCAGGCAGGCGAGAGAGAGTTCCCAGAGCGGGGCGGCTTAGTCAGCAGGTCGTAGAGAACGAGGAGAACGAGTCGAGATTCCGAGTAGAGAACCAGTAGAAACAAGTAGATTCCGAGTTAGAGAACAAGTAGAAACAAGTTGAAGAGTTCCCTTGCTAGACAAGGGTTCTCCTCGGTTTCATTGTCCAGAGAACAAGTAGAGAGCGAATTTGAGCGGGAACTGCCTAATTAGTCGGGAGCATACTCCGGGCTACTCGAGTCCTCTCACCTTCTCCACCACGACTACGAAGATGCACACGCGAAGAGGACGACTCCCGCGAGCACCCGAAGGAGATGCCCACCCGAAGAGGACCACCCCACGCTAACGAGGAGGACGACACCCGCCCAAGAGGGACACCCGTGAAGAGGACGACACGACACCCGCGAGGAGGACCCGCTCGGAGAACACCCCCCTCGAAGACGACGTCCCAGCCCAGAGACACCCGACACCGACACCACCCCACGCAGACGCCTGACCCAGCGATGGAGAGTCCGCTCCAGCAGACACGACACCCTCGCCGCACAATACCGGAATCTGCTTCACCACACTCGGGAACAAACTAAGGTGCGTGGGGTTCCAACTAGACAGACGCGAACAGCTTATCCAGCAGCTCACTGCCCAGAACGACGACCTTGCACAACTGTAGAGACTCTCAAGGACGAATTTATTGCCTCCAACGAGGAAACAGCGCGCGTTTCTAATCAACTCGACACGTTACGCAATCGCGCCTTTCAGGAAAACGCTCAAGAAAGCCTCATGCGCGAACGTGAACTCAGAGAAACTCAATTGGAATTGGAACGCTGTCGGATCGAACGCGACGATTGGGAAAGGGTAGCAATGCAGGAAAAGACAATGTCGGACGAATCGCGGTCACTCGTCGAGACTTTGAAACGCGACATTGAGCTTGAACGCGAGGTTAGAGAGCGGGAAGCAGCAGAACTCGAGGTTGAACGAGAAAAGTCCGAGAATTTACAAAGTGTATTACAAGATTTCCAGGCTGGTGCGTATTTGACTCATCATGGCGCTTACCGTTGACCCATAAGCTACCTAGCCAAGGATCACGAGCTCCGTCAAGCTGTTAAAGATCGCGATTCCCAATTACACAGACTGGAGCAAGATGTCGCCGAGTTCAAACATCGGGCCTTAACCGCCGAGGTAGCCATCTTTTGTCCTGCCCGTTACGAAACTCATGATATCCATCAGCTAGCGCTTGAAGAGTCACAGACAAATACCACGCGCACACAGGATCTCGAAAAGGCTGTAAAGGAGAAAGACCTCTTGATTGGCAAATTACGACATGAAGGTATGTACCTCCGGCTTTCGTCGCTGCGAACAGCCCGGTACCGACATTCCGCGGAACAAAACTGACTCACACTTACCGTCTTGCAGCCGTCATAATAAATGAACACCTCATGGAGGCCTTGCGACGTTTACGGAGGAGTTCATCTGATACCAATGTTGACCGGCGTCTGGTCACTAACGTTCTACTATCGTTTCTCCAAACACCGCGGGCCGACCCGAAGCGATTCGAGATGCTCCAGTTACTCTCCACCATCCTATCTTGGACAGATCCCGAACGAGAAAAGGCTGGTCTACAACGGACATCAAACTCATCCATGGTATCGTCCTCGTCTTCGTTCTGGGGTCGACCAAGTCTCTCGTCCAACTCTCCAGCAAAAGGGAACGGTGAACTCCAAAAGACGGATGAGACGGAGGTTAGTGATTTACATCTCAGTTCGAGAAACTGAGTTGACACACCTGTTTTAGTCCTTCTCCCGTCTCTGGGTAGAGTTCCTGCTTACTGAGGCAGCATCGGGAGAGGGCACACCGCCACCACCTAGGAACAATTCGTTACCGGGAACACCAACGCGGTCGACGTTTTCCCCGCCAAGCCCCTCAGCAACGATGCGGCGGCTGTCGTCGACGGCGACGGCGAGTTCGCCAAATTTGTCTCTCGTGGCATCGCCGTCGCCCAAAGGGAAAGGACGGGCAGATCCGCTACCAGAAGACGCGCCGTCATGATGTCTTGTTGGTGGGCTGTTACCTTTCGTTTTATTTATTTTCTTGCGGAATTCATGGACACTGTGGCACGTAGAATAATGTATGAATAGCAATTGAATCAGTGGAATCCTCCAGTCGTCCACAGCTTACTCTGGTGCTTCGGGCGAAGCCAGCAGTGCTCCCCGTAGCTGCAGGCAAGCAGGGAAGGAACTGAATTAGTATCACCATACTCTGGTGCCTCGGACGAAGCCAGCAGTGCTAGTGATCCCCGTAGCTTCATGGCCGCTTACTTGGAACTCTATTGGTGTCCGGCGCTTACTGTCAAGGAGTTGTTCTTCGGTATCAGAACGACTGCAGGGCCTTGCTTATCAGGGCGTCTATCTGTCTAGGCACGCGCGTTGTTGCCTGGATTTTTACATCCAAATTGTGGCGCACGAGGTTTGCCTGCCGCTTCGTACCGCTTTCCTTTGAGCGAGTCGGCCATTCGCGAGTGACATAGTCTACTCATCGAGAAACATCCAAATCTATTCCTAACAGTAACAACCCACAATGATTGTCCTATTGTATAATAACCAAACACAGCACAGTAACCTGTTAGACATCAAATCGAGTACTTGCTCTTTGGTATTCTGCAGATCAAATTCCTCTGTGCAATCTCTTTGGGCCCATGTTCCACTCAGCCTGTTCAGAGTCCGTGGAGGGAGTGTCACGTGTCATCGAGAAGATTTGACTGACCGGGCCTTTGCTCATCTTGCCTTCGTACCACGACTATCGCTGACATCGAAAAACGCGTCGCCTGATACTTCCTTCACGAGGGAGGGTGTCAAACCTTGGAATTCGTCAAGTGAGTACCAGTAATCGCATTAGAACGTTCGCGCTCATAGTATTCATAGCGACGATGTCTCAAGAATGTCCCCACTGTGGCCTTGCTCCGACGAAAAAGCCACGCAGAACTCCCGCCCGCTCTCCATATGAAACCCATCTGTGGACAAACATTGCCTTTACCGCGCGCGATGGAGTCAGAGTCGACATTGTGACTCTAGTTGCCGATGCTGAAGCGAACATAGCGGATTTGAACCGCAGTATAGAGAAGCTAGAGACATCACTTGCTGCAGCCAAGAAGGAGAGAGACGAAACGATTGCCTTCCGTGACGCGCACCTCGCGCTCTTCCCTCCCATCCACCAGCTTCCGGCCGAAGTGCTCCTCGAGATCTTCCACCTCACGTTCGACAAGCCGTATAACGTGTTTGCTTCATCGCGTAGTGGTCCGTGGCTTCTGGGAAAGGTCTGCCGGAGGTGGAGTCACGACAAGTTGCTTGGCCCTGTACGGACCACCTTTACTCTAACGTGTCGCTAGTCGAGAACTTGAAGTCGGGACCAAAATCCTCTTTGAATGGGCGCTTTTAGACTGACATAGTTAAAGTATAATATTCTTGCACGATAATAATACAAGCCGAATCTGTAGAAGAACTATTAGCAGTCGGAAATGAAGTCAAGATTGCAGAAGACTTGCCTTCTAAGCTGCGAAGGCACCTAGCACACAAATCTGAGGGCAGCGAGGTCAGTACTTAGTTGGAGGGCGTGGTAGCTCAACGACTTACCCCTGGCTGACACGCCGTGGAGAAGCGAACACCAGAGGAACCCCATCTAATTCAACAGCGAACCTATACCAGCACCCGACGCAGAGTCAGGTACATGCAGCGGCAACGAGCACCGGCGCATAGCCAGACCTCTTGGATCCCGTGAGCATAAATTAGAATAACAGCGGACTTGTAAGGTCAACCGGCGTACCGTGTGTAGGTTCAACGAGACAGAACAAATCTCTGAAGTAAAGGTAAGCCGAGATCTGATAAAGAACGGACTCAGACATACCCCTTGTTTCGTTCAGCGTATGGACGTGTTCAACGTCGATATCTAGCGCGGGACGTTCGTTCCTGCGATAGACGGCGGAACCAGTCAGCCCGAAGCCAAACTGGTGTTCACCAGCACGTAGCCAAGTGATCCCTTCGAGTTGAAGGTGCCGGCGCGAGATGTGAGCGAGGAGCGAAACGTCGGCGGTACAGACGGGAATAAGACAGCGCCGAGAGTCCACTAACAAACCTTGATAAGTACTAGACAGCAGAGGGTACTGAGGTTACTGACCTGTAGTCTTATAGACTCTGACAGTGCGAGAGTCATCGTCGTAGGAGTCTACGGGCAACGAAATGAGTAAGTCCGGAATGCGAGGAATCAGTGACGGCGTACCCTGGAGCAATAGTCGTTGTCGTGGGCATTCCTAGTGTCTGTTCTCGCCCAGGTCAAACTGGTCGCGTCCGAACCAAATCAAGGTCGGGTCCGAGTCGTGCTGACTGAGGGAGAGGCTTGGACGACGGCGCCTGCGTCAATGGTGAGTCTAATCCAAATAGCAGGCAAACGCACTGTGGAGGTGCGGGATCGACTAAAATATCAAGAGGTAAGAAAGTTGTTGACGAAAAGCCTGTGAACAAGGCACCAAGCTCAGCCATCTAGGCTCACACGACGTCGTCGAAAAGAGCCTTGGAGAGTCGGAGTCCGGCGTCGAAGAGCCCGGCAACGTCGAAGGCGGGAGCGCGTGTCGATAGGAAAACCTGTAAACAGTGTTAGAAAGGAGCTCGCCGACAGTAGACGACAAATAACTAACCAGAGCATCAAAAGGCGGGTCAGAGACGACGTCGAGGCCGGGAAGCTAAGGGAAGAATCGAGTTAGCGAGGTGAGATGATGATGGGAGGAAGAGACGACCTGTGACGGTCAACGACCTCAGCGGTCACGCTTTCGGCGCGTTCGCATCTGAAGCGATGGCAAGAACGTCGGCGGCGACGATGGGAGCACGACGGCAACGAGTGGCAAAGCGAGCATGAGAGAGATACAGGTAGAGATAGTAAGAGAGAGAGAGGGAGAGAAGAGGAGGGAATGAGGGTGATGACGGTTTGGAGAATTCCTTGCCGTCTTTTATTGCTGGTCCAAGGAATCGAGGCTCCAAATTAAACGTAATAAAGTTCGGATATACGGGAGCCGTGATGTTCAGATGACCATTTGGGGCGAGAACTTTCGGAAGTTGTATGAGAATATTGTGCCGCCACGCGCGGCCGTTTCCAACGTCCTACGCTAATTCGCCTCCCTGAGCGCATAACGGCGATGTGAATAGTTGGTCATTAGACATGAGAATCAAACTACAATAGCTGTCAGAGCCCATCCAAAGTGGTTACAGTAAAACCAAAGGAACTTACCTCCTACCTCCAAATGCATTCACCATACTTTCCCGTCATATGCGAGGGCAGATTCCAGAGGTCAAATGTCTGCGATCGTTTCAGGGTAGTACCCTGAACGCCTGATGTGAGTCAGATGGAGCCATTTGAAAACGGGGAACTAAGAAAACTTACAGATCTCATTTCTGGGCGGAGATGCGAAATACGCCGTTCGGGACGCGGACAGAGGTCGCCGTCAGTGTTCTGATGGAATGTCACATGGTCAGCCTGAAACTGAAGCGGTTGAACGATGGAAAAGGTACGAAAAACGTACTTGTGCAATGTTCAATTCGGGTTTACTGTCAGTTTCGCTGGCTTCTTGGGAAAAGTCGCATTGAAATACTGCGCAATAAATGTCTATTTATATGATACAACAATCCAATAGCAGAGTTCGGCCGGGAAGCGCGTTTTCGCCCAAGTGTCGGAGGCATGGACGAGGAGAAGGACATCCCACGTCATTTCCCCGCACCCGCGAGAGACAAGATAAGATTGTGAGGCCTCCAGACACGTCACAGGGTCCCGGAAATCCTCATGCTATCGATAGTCAGGGTCCTAACCGCCTCACTGAGGCGTTGACGCGAAAAGTAGGAGAAACAACGCGTCCAGGAGCCCGAGAACCGTCGGAACCTGTATTTTATAGGCGGCAGAGTAACGTCCAAGAAAATTCAAGTCGCTGAGAGTCGTCAGACAGCGGGAGAGCACATAGACGAGTAGGTGTAAGTAGCCCAAGATCGGGATGGTCGTGGTTCGTGGTCAAGTTCTACCGATCACTTGGCGCTACCTGATCTTCATCTAACACTTCAAAGACAATATTTCCACGTCAATTCCGAGAGCGTAGGAGCTCTGGGACGTTGTCTCAGTTTGCTATACCCGCTGGACGTGCGGAGTGAATATACCCAGTTGAACGCGCAATATCTTCCTTGCGACACCGCGGACATCACGTTCAGGGTTCCAATAATCGGTCGCGAAGGCTTCTGGGTCTCCCTGGAAGGAAGTCTTTGAGAAGTTTTCATTTGGGGTTTCGGGAGTACTCACTTCTCGTTAACGTTGACAGGTGGTGTATCGGCAAGTCTCTATTTCCCCGACTTTGGTGGTCCTCCGCATTTTAGTAGGACAGTCTACCGTACTTTCTACACTATTTCGCTGTCGTCTTATTGCTTCAACAAGCTGCTATCTCGAGATGCCAGTTTTCTATTACATGTCAAGTATCATTTTCGGGGACCAACAACTTTGTTCACTTCGAGATACTTTCACACAGTGAGAATTTGAGGTAAATCCGATTTAATTCGCAGCATACTCTACAAGGAGGTATCTACGAGAATCCGTATGCTACAGCGGCAAACCCGTCGCTACGCCGAAACATAATGATATATCGACCATACACACCCATCAACTTCTCCGCACAGAATATAGATCCGAATCACCGAATGGTAGGCAAGCAAATCGGCGACGCAGTCGCCGTCGGTATAATCTACAAATGGGTCAAGCGGGAAAACGATTGAACCAATTTGCACAAACCTTGTTGATCACAAATTGAATGAACGCCCAATCCTGAGCTTCCGGGATCCGACTGAGGAGAGAAATGGCGTCAAGAATGCCAGAAATCGGCGCCAGTATCGCACGGGCCTGCGTGTCCACGAAGTGCGGTCGCGTTGAAGTCGAAATCAAGCGTGGCGCATTTACGTTGACGTCATGGTCCAAGCAGCAGTGAGAAGCCCGCAGCGCGGGCGCAGCGGCGAATAGCCGCTGCTCACTTCTGCCGTTATGCTGAGCCTGATACGAGCCGTTAGCCAATGAATTTACGCAGACAAAGGCACATACCCGAAAACAAGTTCGCCGCTGATTCACCAAATACGGAATTACCGCCGAACGAGACGAGATCCAGATCGCCATCAAAAGCGGCGTGAATTATCCGATTGGTGGAATTCTGGGGCGGCTACATGTCTGGATTCAATATTTGAAGTCAAGCGCGCGGCAATTCTAGAGGCCGCGAAGGAACTGACCTGTTCCCCGAAGCGCTGTCCGATCTCTAGCAAATACAATTAGAGATATATGTACGTATCATACTGTTGAAATCTCATAAGAAATGTTCTCGAAAAATGAGCAGATTCTTCTCACCTTTTCCCCAAGAAAAAAGCCCGGCCGGCGAGGCCACATCACGCTGTAGATGTGAATAATTCGAGTCCAGATGGCATCCAAACGGCGCTGGGTCGGGTCGGTTTCGTGTGATTTGAATTCCAACACTCAACTTCGGGCGAAGGTGAGCCGACTCGCGTACAGATCCTGGCGGCCGACCTGACTACGGAAGCGTAGTTAGGTAAAAGTGCGATCGAATCTGAAGCGAACCCCCGCAGAATTTGATGGGAAGATTCGTTGAGCCCTAGTACCAACGATGTCAGAAATGCCCTTGAAACAGAACCTAGATTTCTCACCTTTTCCCGAAGAAAAAAGCCTGGCCGGCGAGGCCACATCACGCTGCAGAGGGTGACTAATTCGAGTCCAGAAAGCAGAAGTCTTGAAGGAGGCGGTTCGAAAGTGTGGCGGGGTCTCGGGAGGCGGCGAAGCCGCCTCCTCATGTCCCGAGTCCAAGAAACGTGAACGCGATGCAGTAGCCGAGTCCCTCAAAGTTCGAGAGGCAAATCTAGTTGAATCCCATGAAAATTAGCCATGAAGAGTTGAATTGGGAATATACGCACATTTCGTCTAAACTCGGAAGCCCGTCCGGCGAGGACAGTAGACGGGGTAGGCAGATCTAGATCTCGAGCTCCAGGGCCAATTTAACGTCTGTGGGCGACGTTTCGAGGTGGCGGCGAATCCGGCAATTTCACAGTCCAGAAGCCTGCCCGGCGAGGGCATCCACGCTGTCCAAGAATCTGCCGTGAGGTTTC
>JADNRX010000594.1:0-30422 GCA_015501595.1 Hymenopellis radicata | reverse complement strand
GGCTTACCGTTTGCCCTATGAGTAATGTGCTCAAGCTGTTATCTTTGAGAAGGGCTCGAAGCAAACGTACCTGTGATAAGACGTGCATCTTTTGGTCACAAGAAACGAAATCAGACCTGCTACGTCTTCGACTGTGCCGACCTATTTCATGGCCGATTGGGCTTTCAGCTAGGGATGCAATGCAATACGTGTCAATCTTCAACTGCATGGATTGGATAGGAAGACTGCTAACAGCGGCAAACAAGGCTTGCACGTCGACCCCGCATGCGCAGCCTCAGCTGAATAGAGAGCTTCTGTGTCAGTGAGACTGTCGACGTTTTATGCTGTGAGATTCGAAGGAGAGGACGCCATGAAGCCATACTGGACTAATCATTCGATGCGTCGCAGAATATCCCGCATAAAGAACAACGTCGATTGGACTTACGCGTAAGCGTTGACAGTGATGCCGTGTTCCCAAGCTCAGTCGCTGCATATCTCGTTGACTTTATCTCCAGCAGTCAAGACATGTCCGGCTTACCAACGCTTTGGGTTAATCCGCGGATACCAAACTTGGTAGCGCCGTACATGCCCTGGAAGGTCCGCCTGTTGATCCAATCATTCAGAATCATTCACGAAGAGATGATTCCATAGATAGAAAGAACCTTGCTTCCCCGCGAGCGATGAAGCACCGATGATGCGACCTCCTCGACCCTGTTCTATCATCTGCACCGCGGCGTACTTGTAGCAGAGCATCATGCTTCGAAGATTAGTCGCAAAGAGCCAATCCAGGTTTTGACATCCACTTGAACAGGTTACAATCAACAGCTATTGAAGAAGTAGGCAAAACCCACTGTTGAGAAGCGTGCACCGGAATACAGACGCCGGCGTTCGCAATCATCTGTCATGGAAGTTAACAAAGATATCGGAGACAATAGGAATACGAACCACGTCGAGCCCGCCGAGGGTCTTGACCACGTCCTGAATCATGCCCTTGACTTGTTCTTCTTCCGATACGTCTGCGATCTGAATCGAGACCCGCCGGCCAGTCCTAGCAGTAATGTCGGCTGCAACTTGATCGAGCTTCTCCTTCTTCGCTGGAAGATCGTTGATAGCGACATCGTACCCGTCCTGTGCAAGTCGGATAGCGATGCTTTTCCGATCCCCTGTGCAGATCCAGTGACGATGGCGACGCCTTTGCTCGTAGACATGATGAGTATATGAAGGTACGAAGAGAAGCAAGCAAGGAGATTCACTCGGAGTATAGCGTGGGAACATCAGAATACGTGACCCGGAGATTGATTTGCGGCGCGTTTTGTGCCCACAGAGTCGCAACAAAATTACTCAAGTCATACCTGCTGAGGTTTA
This sequence comes from Hymenopellis radicata, assembly GCA_015501595.1. Classification (NCBI taxonomy): domain Eukaryota; kingdom Fungi; phylum Basidiomycota; class Agaricomycetes; order Agaricales; family Physalacriaceae; genus Hymenopellis; species Hymenopellis radicata. The sequence goes on along the minus strand of JADNRX010000594.1, from coordinate 29,078 downwards.
AGTCGCAGTAAGGAAGAGTCCTTCGGCATGAATCCGATGATGCATTAGAGGATATGCGCCTAGCAGCGGCGTAGAGTTCTAGACCTCAACGATGTTCGTCGCTAAAGCAGGCCCAAAGCTCGTCACTAGTCTTTCTGCCGAGTTAGTAGGCCCTTCACATTCGTCCCTAGTTGATATACCACATTCTTAAATCACCCCATCTTTTCTGAACGAAATCGCGACCTCGACGGGGTTCCCCGGTCAACCTTGTTCCAAATCCAGACCCCTTTGTAGTGGAAAACAATGGCTCATTTGCTGGAGCACGGTAGAAACAAGAGAACGTTCGAAGAAAGGACAACAACCATCAGATCCCAGGCCTAGAGATTATTGTTTTGCGCCTCATATTTAAGCTGGACGAGTAAAAGGTCGCTTTCAAATTTCAGCACCCAACCACATATCCAAGAGCAGACCTTTACCTTGACGCCTGTCCCTATACTCGACTGTCGAACTACGATAACTTGAAGCGGCCAAACACTCAGCCTGCCGCTGTGCGACTCAGTGTTGATATCACTGATATGGACGATGTATCACCCTGCATCTGGCACTCGAAGGAGTGTAAGTCGCCGTTGTGCGCTTTGGACTCGTCCGACACTCTCAAGCTTGCGCCAACACCCGTAAGACTTTCTCGTCACTTGGCTGCCATCAAATCTCAACTGAAGGTGTCCGTGTAGAATAAGCAAACCGAACGTGCTTTTACTTTGAGGCTGAACATAGTCGTGGCCGACTCTGAACTGGACACAGAGATCGAACGGGATTCCTTGCTTGTCAATTTGGACCCGATTTTGCGCGCCACCCAGCAGGACTGGGAGATGGAGGAGTCCAGGAACGAGGTAGAGCAGATGGTTTGGAAGAAGTACCAGGAGAGCGTAGCCCTTCGGAAACATAGGGTAGAGCTGTTGAATGAGTGGAAGAATCAGAAGGTCTCAGAGTGGGTCTATCAGGTAGTGGGAGGTACCAATGGGAACCTGGGAGAGCATTGAACTTTGAAGATAATATTCGAAGGGTTGTGATTGTCGGAATCGAAATGTGGCTCGAAAACGCAGAGGAGATAGAACAACAGAAAACATGTTATGAGAATGCTAAATCTAAGCGGTACCCCAGCTAGAATCTGAACAAGGCTGCTTAGTGTTGAAGCCGCAGAAAAATGAAAGGGACATACACAAAAGAAGAAAAGGAAGAAAAGGTTATCGTCTGCGGCCGCACGCCCTTTATGAGGACTCAGAGTCATCGTGGACATCTTTTCCAAAGCCCGGATATGCAGGTGTGTTCGGCGGGACACGAAGTGCCGAGGGTGGTGGCGCAGATACGTCCAGAGCTTTCAGTCGCCCTATCAAGCTTTCCGCCGTTGGCGTTGTCGGAGAGTGGGCCGCGACCGGAGACGCAGGCGGCGTCTTGTCCACGGGAGACTCATCCCCGCGCATCTTCGCGAGGCTGCGGAGACGAACGATGAGGGATTCAAGTTGCATCATGTCAACGTGTTTAGAAAGCTTCTACAAAGGTTCAGTCGAAGACGTTTGACGATGAAGAAGGAATCTTACAGAGGTTAAGTGTCTGTAGCTCAAATGTGGAATGTGGCTACGACGTCGGGCGAAACAGAACTGCAGGTCCGACTGGCCAGGTACCCGTATATTTATATATCTCTGCCCGCCCGAATAGAGAAAGGTCTGCTTTGTTTTCGCTAGTGGATCACCGTTTGATCCCACATGTCAAATGTCTTTGTCCGTTTGTTCTCCGCCTGAAAGAACAATTGAAACGAAGAACAAGGACTTCAAATGCTGTGCTGGTATTGTTCTTTTCTTACCCCCTTCTTGTCTTCCGTTGCAATTTCAGGGTAAGATTCGAACCATAGAATGATAATGCTTGGATAAAGCCCCAAAGTTGAACGTAGTAAGAGCGAGAAGACGCTCAACGTGGAAGAAAAGACAAAAGGACCAGGTGACGTGACGTGATCACGGGCCGACGGCAGTTTCCGACCCGACTCTTCCTGGCATCCTCAGTGCTTCTGCTTCAGGATTGAGGAACTTGAAGCTTGAAGGCCTGAGGCTCCTGTACCGCAACGAATTTGGGAATGAAAAATGCGTCAAAGTAAGTAGCTTACGTCTCTCATGTGACGTGGGATTCCCGTCTCCCCTTGAACTCTTTGTGTACAGGAACTGGCGTTGCCAAAATGTCCCGTTAAAATCTGAATGTATAGCAGCATCATATGAGTAAACAACATCCTTCGTTGAATATATAAATCCAGTACATATCTGTCTTGCGTACCGGGTCGACATCACCCCAAACGCCACACCGACAAAGGAGGGCACTCAGGCTGAGGCTGCCGAAGATCAGTGCCACATAGTAATCTCTCCAGTGTTCCTCCTAGTCCACTTCCTCAATGCCTATCCGGACGGGAAATGACGCGCCGGAATCATGAAAAACACGCATGCAGTGTTCCAAGTATATATGCTACTAATAGCTGAGGCTACTGGCACCTGAACTCGCCTGTTGAAATTCAATACACGGTAGTGCACTCCTCTCGAGAAGTTGGAGCCCAGTCAATCAAGGACGCCGAATTCAGCGTCAAGGGGTTGTGGATTAACCAAGCTCAAGCAAAGCATACAACGTGATGGTTCACAGTTTATCCATGTTCTATACCACGTCTCTTATCCAGCAGTATATCAAGGCGTCAGCTATCAAAGATGCGTCAAAATGAACTACGTAAGACAGGAACAGTGGCTTCATAATGCAAATGACCTTGATAACACACGTTAATGATTCTGAATTGTAGGTGGGTCATCGGACGTGGCGGGCCGAAAGCATCGTGGCTCTGAACCGAGGATGCACCATTGGGACTGTAAAGATACACGACCATGAGAGCAGAAGGAAAAGAAAGGGGAATCCCATACTTTACTTGCATGATGGTTGATCATGATCACGAACGGAAAAACCGGTTCCCCTTATCCATTGCCACCGATCAACAGACACGCGCCGGCATTTCAAAGAGGTTATCTCTTGCTTTTTACCTTGATGAACGAGTCTATTCGAACATCCTCCCGCCCTATACAAAGCTGTTTTCAATGTGAGCACCGTCAACTGTATTCGTTTCGGCATGCTGACAATTCTGCTAGGTCGAAAACGAAAGATTAAATGTACGAATTCTGTATTTAAGTAACCGGATTCATTAAGAAACATTCGCAGGTAACAGAACGTACCCTTGCGCTCCATGCCTGTTGCGCGGAGAAGGCGTGTCTTGTAGGGAAGTCGACCGAAATGCGCCCTCGTGAGTGTAAATACCCATTTCTGAGTTGCACTCACTCCGAAGCAGTTCCTCCAAGTCCACTGCTGAAACTCTGGACGACGTGCTACATCGCGTAGGGATACTAGAGAGGACAGTTCTCAGACTTTCTAAATCAATTCCCGAAGACCCTCCACCAACTTCCCCCGAACATCAGACAAATCTCGTATTCGTTCGGCCTATGGAGCTACCTCGACGGACGAAGATGTCGCTATGATGCTTGAAGTAAGCAATGTTGTCGTGCTTTTCACTTCGTCGGCTGAGAACAACCCCAGGATTTTGCGATGGGTCATCGAATAAACCGGACTCGAGCTACCCAAGATTTCGATACGGATCCCTACAATACTCCCGCGGCATCATCCGCGGGTGTATCTCGCAATCATCCGCTCTCCCTCCTTGTCGACCCGCCGCTGACGTGCCTGCTCGGCTCGTCGCCATCCTCCCGACGAAGAACGGTCTCGTGCGCTCGTGGAATTCTACTTCGCCAAACTAGAGTGGTATAGCAAAGTGCTTCACGCACCCACCTTTCTCAAGGAAGCCAATGTGGCTTTTATGCAGCGCAATACCAATAGCACCGGCCTGATACGCGTTAGTTTTCTTGGCGTCTTCTTCATGGTGCTTTGTCTATCATTGCATCTCATTGAGCCCCGATATGTGAACACCTAGGCATCGACTTCCCAACGGCGAGTGAGCTATCGAAGAGGATGTACTCTGCTGCCCAAGCGTGTATCAACTACGACGACTTTTTGGGCGCTCATTCGCTCGAGCACCTCCAGTGCATAATGTCAGTTCCATTATTGTTATATGTCGACCTGCTCTGACATTTCTTTCTAGTTTGATGGGCGTCTATCAGCAAAATCTGGACGAGGCCGAGTGAGTTTATCGCCACTGTGAACAATGGAGTTGCTCATGTGGTGGCAGCACACACTGGGCGTTGTTAGGATCGGCTATCAAAGTGAGGTCGTCTTCTCTTCTTGCAACACGTTTCTGATAATGATTCTCTCAGATTGCTCAAAACCTCGGAATGTCGCGTCTTGTTCAGAATCCGCCGATAGAACATTCAGCGCTAGCTGGGGATCTGTTGTGAAGCGTGAGACTGCACGCAGAGTCTGGTGGAGTCTCGTATGTGTCCACTCTTTACTGTCCGGTCTGATTTAAATTCGATATAGATATTCAACGACTGGTCGCACGCCGCAGCACACAATGGAACCTACGCGGTACACCCATCACAGAACCACACCGGGTTCCCAGCAAACGTCAACGATGCCGACCTCGTGGATGGCCACGCGGTCTGTGAGCATCCGCTTGAGGTGTACACCGAGATGTCGTTCTCGCTGGCACGCATACGATTCGTCAGCCTATACCGGGAAATCGTCGACGAGATGAACTCGCCGACGGGGACCGGTTATTCCTTCGTAACGGAGATGGACGGCCGCCTGGAGAGAAAGCTGGAGGAAGTGCCGTTATATTTCGGGCTTGGAAAGGCCGGGATGGGTGTTGGTGGCGTTAAGGGCTTGGAGGTGACGCTCTGCTTGATAATGGGCGAGACGAGACGGCTGAGATTACATCGGCCGTTTTTGTTCAGAGGGTACAAAGATCGGAGATATGTAGGTCCAAGTTTTTGGCTTCGCGATATGTTGCTGACTTTCTTGTATAGACGGAGTCTCGAATACAGTGTATAACCAGCGCACAAAATATCCTCAACTATCTCAAGTCTGACGACGAACAGTCAGCCATCTTGCTCAAGTGGTGGATCGTGTTGTTCTATGGTTTTGCGGCGGCTGTGGTTCTGTTCATCGACTTGTGTCATATGAAAGCCACAGAAGGAACACATGAGCGTGCACTGGAAGACAGGCGCGAAGAGCTGCGGCAAGCGCTTGACCTTTTCAAGACAGCAGAGCATATATCCGTCGTGTCCAGGAATGCGATCGTGCTGTTGGAAGGACTGTTGAGTACGTCTTTTCCTCATTACGAGTCACACTTGCTCTCTAACCTGGGACTTTAGCCGCTGAACCAGAACTGCCAGCAAAGCCCACATCCCGGAAACGTTCGCGAGGCGAAGAGGACACCGAGTCTGAAGAGCCCTTTGAGAGGGTCGTGAAACGGATGATACTCGAGGCATCCAAGAACACCTCGTCTCCGACTTCCTCGTCGTCACATTCGTCCTCCCAATCTTCTTATTCTCCCACAATGGTGCGCCAACAGCAGCAGCAGCCGTGTATCAATCATACACACGGCCAGTTCGCCGTGGAGCCTGCGCGATGAAGCTTATTCGAAGCTCCGGATTTGGGATACGACGATGGCAGACCTGGCAGGATTGCTCTATAATGATTATGGCTGGGTGAGGGACAGCATACACTAGCTAATGCGGGCATTTTGTTATTTATCTACGTATGTTATATAGCTTGACTTATAAGAGTAGAATTTCGCACTTGAGTCTAATAGGTGATAAGTGAATACACAGTTCTAGTAATATGTCACTCGAAGATCGATTGCATATCTGTTCCCCGAGTAAGGCTTCACGGCCACCTTGACATATCGACCAACATCGCCTTCGTTCTCGGCGTCGATATACACTTCGTATTCGACGTTCTTGTATGATGCTCTTGCCCCGGTCCACACCATCTCATATGCGCGCCAGAGCTTCGTCAACCCGACGCCCACCTGCTCTCTACGAACCGCCACCGTGAGGCGCTGCAAATTCCGGAGCAGCCCCATCTCGGCGAGGAACAAGAGCGCATGATCAGAGATATCCGTCATGTCGAAAAGCACGAGCGACTTGAGTGACTCGGATATCTCGGAGAGCTTGTCGCCTACAACAGTCCTTGGCGCGTCTCTGATGAACAATTCGCGTAGCTTGCACTTCGAGCGCAACATAAAGTCGACGACTTCCTGTGAGGGCCACGCGTGCCCAATTTCCGGAGCGACATGCAGGATTTGGAGATTGGGCAATGTCAGTCCTTGCAACACCTCCCATGTCTCAGTGGTGGGGAACGGATAAGGGCCGCTTTGAATGTCAAGCCGCTGCAGTTCCCTGTGTGTGAAGGGGGATGATGATGGAGATATGTCGGGCACAATCTTCCGAACTCTGATGTTCCGAAGGGAGGGCGCGCGTTGTAGAATAGAGAAGAATAGGCTGGCATCCACAGCGCCCATGGTGAGGTCTGTGAGGTTTATTAAGCCCCCGTGCAAGAGACATGACGTGTTTGTGCTTTCAGAGAGTGTGAGGTGGCAAATGCGAATCATGCGGCGAATTAGCTGTGCGCCAAATAGCATAGCGGTAGGCCTGCCGTGCCCATATCCATGCACCGACAGAACCGCCACCTCGATTCCCTCAAGTCGTGCGTCGTTAAGGCAAGACGGAATCCGAGGAGGCACGGCCACGTCGTTACTTTCCTGGAACTCGACAAAAAATTGGACTTTGCGCGCGCGAGGCAACAAATTGAGCATGGCGTCATATAGGGACGTGGACTCTGCGTCAGGGATGTGATTGACACTGTTATATTCGAAAATCAGCAGGTCGAGGGGCAGCGCAACCGAGCGCGCAATCCTCCTATGTAATTGCGGCCAGTAGAAGGCTCGTGTTTGTGCGTCGTCCGAGGCCAAACGATGCATCACGGTTCTACCATTCTCAACGAGGCCTGCCCTACAAAGTGTAGGGGGTACTACAGTCCAGAGACGAGGTTCAGCAATGGCCGTGGCATACCAGCGGCGGCAGACAGTCAGGAGGAGATTTGGCGCTCTTTCGATATCTTTGCAGTCCGCAAGGAAATCGACGTCTTTGTCCACGCGAACATTCTCGGGAATACAGGCGTAGACGTAATACACGAATATCTCGCTGAGGATCTCGGGAGGGATAGTGCGCATGGGACTGGGGGTCGCGAGAATCGCGCGGTTTTGGATGCAGCGCTGGAGGTACTCCTCCTCGATTGCTGCGTCACGGATTTTCTGGGGTAAGAGCAGGGCGGCCGCCTGTTGCTCATTGTACAGAGCGAGACGCGTCTGAACCTCTTCAAGCAGACGCTGCTCATCGTGTAAGGACGACTTGCCGTCTTTAACAGTTTGTAGGTCAATCTCGACCATGCTCGCCAATATATCGTTGTACAGTTGAAGTCTGTTCTCAAACGTTAGCGACAAGAGTGCGTCGACTCTAGAAAGACTCTACGTACGTCCAAGTGTAGATCGTCACGGTAGCAGTAAAGGAAGAGCGATTGGACGCGTTCTCGAGTATCAGCGCTCGGGCCCGGTCCGGATCGACTCGGGCCGATCGCATCCGGCCGTTGGCGCCGAACGTTAAGGTGCCTCGCAACTCAATCGCAACTACTACTACTACTACTGCATCCAAACTGTGTGTATGGTTACTTACATTCTTATTTCTTCCCAGGATCTTACTGCGTCTCGCTAGTATTTTTTGTCGTCGCCCGCCCTTACCGCCGTTCATCCGAAGATTCACGGCTTCCCTTTACTGATTGGACTGGCCTTGGAGTATCATTGCCTACCAACTACCCTCCATGCTAGCGTCATCCTGCAACGCGATAATGCCAACACCGACGAAGACGACGAGCAGTACCTTTCTCAAATCGTGATGCGATAGAGGACTGCATATCATCCAGGCGCCATTGCTGGGCCACGCGAGGTCTATCGTCCCGGAGACTTTACAGGGGAGGAGTGCGATGTGTAGTTGCAGGTTATAAAGGAGCATTTGGTGAGGTCCCATTTCCCCCGGATTTTTTGTGTAACTGACTTGGATTCCGGCGACCCGACGACCAACTTTAGAGAGCCCCTCTATCGCTGCCATTGCCGACTACGATATCGAAGACACGCTACGGCGTAGAACGCACTTCATCCTTCATTGCCAGGCGCGTCAGGCAATTTTGATTACACGCGCCAAGGAGCCTGGTCCAGCAAGGTCCAGCATCGCCTTCACGTACGTCCGGGTATTGCCGAGGGCTAGGATCTCACCGGCAACGCGTAGGAGCCCTATTTACGCATAACGCGTTATCTAAACCATCTACACGTATGGTCGTTGCAGGAATGTCATTCCTCCGCTACACTACGAAGCGGACGAAAGCCCTACGTGCATCCGCGACGGGTTTATGACGGCGTCTACCTTGCTATCCTTAAGCGCGGACGGATGACAGTTATATCTATCCGGGAACATATCTATGGGGGTAATGCTGGGGAAAAATCCAGAGCGGTTTTACTCTTACTTTCTAACTTTCATTCACAAAAAGTTTTACTTTTCATCTCACTTTGTGTAAAGTGAAAAGTAGGACTGATCTCAATCTCAGTGAGTCCCACTTTCGATTACGACTTTCGCTCCGCCTGGTGACCGTTACACGACGCGTCGACATGACCCGACGGCCGACGCGTCGTGTTGACCAAAAAGAGATATTTGATTAAGACAATATTTTTAAATATCAATTATGTCGTGTTTTTCAACATGATCACGTTACACCGTATTCTGCTACCTACGCTGGGCATCTACGCCGCACACGTCAAGCGTGAGAAGACTGGTCGAATTCTTCCCGCGCCCTCCAGGCGCCCTGGCGCTCATCATCCGAACCTTCCAGACGTCGTCACAGAGCGTGACAACGCGCCTTGTCACCTACCATCACGAAGCATGTCAACACAAGCCGCGGCCCCCGCTGTTCGCTGGGGGCGTTGTCGGCGGTGGCAGTGGTAGAGAATAACGTTGAATCATTCACTGTGCTTCCACCATGTGACTGCTGGACTTTAGCGGGGAGCCCTCCTCCGCCTACAATAGTGTCTCTCCCCTTCTCATGGCCTGCGCGAACGTCACAACCGTCAATTACCCCCGACGCAACCCTCATCCTCAACCATCGGCAGTCGCTGCTCCTGCCTCCGGCTCTCAAGAATCATCGTCTCTATCACCAAGCAGTGCTCGTATTCGAGCCATACTGGATCTGGCATCCTCGGCGCCTGCCCTGAACACTGCCGCGCCGGACTCTACCCCCATCACTTCAGCTTCAACCTCACCTTCTAGATAGACACATTCTGTTTGCTTTAAGCATGCCTGCCACCCATCTTCAACGAGCACCTCTGCCAGGCGACCGACGCTCTATGGGCCAACACTACCTTCATCATCTTCAAGCTATTGTGATCTCTATCGATACTTAAATCAAATGTGGCATGGACATCGTCAGCACTCAGAAAGTATTCTTCGTGCGGCTCGCCGCTCTTCATGTGGCTCGCCCGCGCATCAGTCACAACCAGGACCCTATGAAGGGCGGCCTTTTCTCTATTTCTCCCCCAGTGAGTCTTGTGTATATTGTCATCCTCGTCGTATCTGAGTTTACAGTCGTCTCATGTTTAGGTACCATTCTTGACGTTGTCCGGAGACTAACGCGTACTTCAGAGATTGTGTCTCTTCACTAACCACAATTCCACCTTCTATGTCTTTTCATTCTCGACTCTGGTTGTAAGCCGTAATACACTGTCGAGATCCGGAGGGTCCGAGAGAACACGAATAGCAATATAATTGAGTCCAAATGGGACCACGGGGACCCGTCGAGTGTAAGAACGGATAGTAAACAAAGCCAATAGTCGTAGTATGAGTGTAAGTAAAGATCACGTGTCAGCGATCGGCATAAGGTCCGTGCGGGACATGTCCATATCGGGAACTCCTCCTTACATTCTCCCCCTCAAGACCAAGTCATCGACGAAGGTCTTGACCCAAAGACGCTATTCCGACTTGGTGGACGACGGTTCGAGGGGCGCATTTCCTGACGCACCTCCCAGATCCGCGGATGCAGTAGTAGTGTCTGCCACCACCACATCCTTCCGTCCTCGGTCCTTGCTTGTTGCGCCTTGTCATCAGGATCCTTTCGGCGCATCAACACTTTGTGCCATCGATAAAGTGCCCGGCCACTTGCTGGCCATTCAAGTACATCCCTCTTCACTCTATAGATTTTTGCCTGGAGGTCGGCGATGTCCATAGCCATCGCTCGATTCACAATCTCTTCAACATCTTCAATTGTTATCCCATCCTCAGGACCCAGCAAGACCGGCAAGTGCTGACTGAGCCCTGGAGGTGTAGATTCACTTGATTCGCCACTCTCAGTTTCCCCGAAGAGCGGAGCCGCACGATCTTCCCAACCTTGGTTGAATACCCGAGGCGGGGACTGTTGGCTCCGCGGTTTCTCCTTTAGGTGAGCGTATCGCTCCCCCTCAGCAGAAGCCCTGTCCCTGCCCTTCTTATCTGACATTGCATATTTCCTAGGAATAGACTGGCTGGGCCTTGGCTTTGTTGGAACGACTAGACCCTCCAGCTTCTTCTTTGGTTGAATGCTTGCCGAACACTGTCGGGCAATCTCCTGCAGCTCTTCCTTCTCTAGTAGAGTAGGCATAGGCTGTTCGACCTTTACATAGCCATGTTGAATCGTAACAGGCTTGTCAGGCTCAAAAAAGTGTAAGAGGCAGTTCCTCTCAGGACCAAGCAACCTCGACTTTTGGATCCTATTTAGCGAGTGACAAGAACACTTCATGTACGTGACCGTGGAATGGTCACTCTGACCATCACCGTCATCTTCTCCATTACCTGCTCCCAGAGGTGGTATCCCACCCCCAGGACTAGGTACATCACAGTCTGGATTGACTGATCCTTGTTCAGGATCAGCACCCTTGCCGTCACTTCCCTCAGTACCACCATCACTTGGATCCGGGTCTGGAGGTGGCGGCAGTGGTCGACGTCCCGGTTCCCCTTCAGACATGTTTGTCTTCCTGGGTGAGGCGGGTGAGGCGGTCTCCTTGCCAGCCAATATGTGAATACTCGTGCGCCGCGGCCCCTGGACCGGCTCCGGCACTTGAGTCTTGATCCCCTTCAATACTGGGATCTCAACATCATCCTCCACCAACGCACCACGTTGTTCGAATACATCATGCCGTCTGAACACGTCTGATAGTGGTGCGGGCGGCTTCTCTGGCATTAGCATCTGCACATCAATGTGCGCCTCGTCAACCTCCCGATTGTCTAATGGTGCCACATTGTTGTGCTTGGCACATGCTGCTTCTGCTGCTGGTTCCCTCTTTCTCATTTTGTGCTCCAAAATGGTCTCAGGCTCCTTCTGAGTCTGCACCACTGGGGCTACAGGAACAACTAGGCCAGCAGTTGCCTGATCAGGTGCATCCTTGCCCATCCATTCTTCAAGCTCCCAGCTAGGGGATGGATACAGTGCCATATAAGGGGTACAACTGGCATCGTCTAAACTCGGAATCTTTATTTTGATGGTTGGTTTAGAGGGAATATATGCCATGCTATAACCATCCTTCATTTCAAGAACCACATCCTGTATAGGTACAGTACTCGTATTGTACATCACCATGTGTCCATCGTGAATAGTCTGTAAGACGCCACACTTGAGCACCTCCTGACGCCACGCTAGCACCGACGCCGTTGAACCCGCCGTCCAACCTGAAGATCGCGACGTTGTCGACGTAGACATCGACGACGCCGGATGAAGCATGTCCACCGGTATATCCGTCTTCGAGCGTTCCATCGCCCTCATGCGACGCGCATATTGCGAGTCCGACTCATCCACCTGTTGAGGCTGAGCCAGGTTCTGCGTCACCGCATCCATTGTCTGGTCAAAATTAATATTCGGGTCAGCCAAATCACCTCGTGTAGCATGGTCACGAAGCGACTCGACATACCTCTCGAGATGAGTACTAACCTTTAGTGGCAACTCCACTACTCGCTTGCCATCCGTACGAACATTGTCCTTGTAATCGGCCAAGTTCGCAGGCGCGTCTCTCGCACTATCAGATGCGACTGCCCGAGGACTAACACTTGCTCTCGCTCGTGTTGCCCCGGGATCGTCTGATCGTCGAGCCGGTGTATTCACCGTATCAAGTCGACCAGGCAATATTGCTGGAACGTCGCCCCGAGCCTGCCACATAGGTATAAACTTGGGCGGCGGGCTCGAGACCACGTGTGTTGGGGAAAGCGGCAGTCCAGATTGGGACCGCGCCGGCTCGGTCGACGTGATTGGGGCTGGAAGGCCTGTGCACCGCCAGCATCATCCACGTCGTCCAGGCTAGTAGGTAGCGGGACGTCCCCAGCTGTATGGGGCTGTCGTCGCCGTGTGCGCTGCGGTAGGTCGCTCCCCGTGAAATCGGGAGGTTCCTCTCGCAGGCGTGCCGAGTGTCGCAAGGGTGCAGACTGTTTCGACACATTTGTTGGGGCCGACTGTTTCGACGCCCGTGAACGTTCGCTCATCGTCGTAGCCTAGAGCGTAGACGAAAGCGGGGGAAATGGGGAAGCGCTGGCGTCCTGTGACAACCAACGTGGAGATTGGGCGACGGCGACTGACTCGCCGACGTCCGTGGGGAGCTAAAAAAAAAAATTTCAGCAATAACAAATGGTGTCTAACACACCTCTATAGAATGGAGACTTGTCGTCTCCAAGCACGGCAGCTTCGGCCTGTTGTCGAAGCTTTTTGTGCTCCCTGTTGGACGCAACGTGTTGCGTGTTCAAAAAAGTGTAAGCCGTAATACACTGTCGAGATCCGGAGGGTCCAAGAGAACACGAATAGCAATATAATTGAGTCCAAATGGGACCACGGGGACCCGTTGAGTGTAAGAACGGATAGTAAACAAAGCCAATAGTCGTAGTATGAGTGTAAGTAAAGATCGCGTGTCAGCGATCGGCATAAGGTCCGTGCGGGACATGTCCATATCGGGAACTCCTCCTTACACTGGTTCTGGTCAATCTTCTCCCAGTTCTTGTTCTTGTTCTGGTTCTGATATCCTGCGGCGGCGCTCAGCATTTGAATTTTCGCGCACCACTGCATCAAACTCGTTTGTAACATGTCAGTGTCCATGTCCTTTGGGTATCCCCCGAAGAACTCATCGAAGTCTCCAATTAGGTCATCAAACACATCAGCGCCTTTCATCAATGGGCCCTCCAGGTACTTCGCACGCGACATGTAATCGTAGCGTTACCCATGGAAATTTCTCCCAGCTTGACTTCACGGTGCGTATCCGACCATCATTCATTTCTGCTGATCTTTTTCAGATCGACCTTTTTCTCTCGGATACGGCCAGCGGATCAAGATCTCGTCTTTCCTTTGTCTAGGACGGTTCTGGGACGACTCAACGTGCCCTCCAGAATGCTCAACGCCATTTCTATTGTGCGATGTCGGGTTCTCCTTTCCAACCTAATGACTGAGCCGTCTCGCAGGTGTGGGTTGCTGTGGGTCGGGTGCCTCTTCCATCTCACCTGATATTTACCGCCTTCTTTCGCAATAAATGTCTTATTCTTCCACATTTCGCGTGAACATTGAGTCTGCAAAAGGTTTCGGGCACCCTCCGTTACCCTCCTTCCTTTCATTCTCCTCGGCCTCGTGTTTGAATAGAGCACATTCAGGTAAACGTGGATGGTCCGGCCCACCGCGCAGCGCCTCTCCCGCACTTGTGTGTTCTTTCTCTATCTCGAATCCTTAGACTCAACCTTGGCGATCATGCAGGCACGTGTTGTCAACGAGTTCGAGCTAGGCGCATGCTTTCCACCATGAACACCTCCTTGTGCTTTGGACAATAGTGTCAGCTTGTCATATAATACCATGCTGAAGGCAGCGACGAGCCGCAGCGTCGACATCGACATTGACGTCGCCTCTCACCAAGATCCAAGCCTGGAGGCTCTCTTCCATCTCTGCCGAGCCCTGAAGGACGGCCTGACGTGAACAGCCATGGATGATGTTGGATGCGTCAATTTTGCAATCAAAGACTCTGCGAATATCATGGAGGTAATCTGGGACCCATCTGTCCCTATGGAAAGCATGCTTCAAGTGCGCGGCATTCACGTCGTCCGCTAGCGACACAGCAGGGCTACATATCTTCAATAACCGGCGCTTCCTCGACAATCGGTGTCCCCTCTTCTACTGGTACAGCCGGTATAACCTCCTCAGCGACGAGCGGGACAGTTCGTTCTGTGGCGATGATGATGGGCGCATCGGGAATTTCTCCACAGGGTCGACTTCATCAGAAAGAGGAGCCAGCGTGTCAAGCAGCGCGACAGGTGCAGACTCCTCTTCAACCACATCTTCAACAATGAGCGCGGGTTTCCATCCACAGCGGCTGGAGCGGGTATATCGACAATAGGTGCAGGAGCAGAAATATCAGCAAGAATATCATCGACAGGTGCTGGAGCGAGAGTATCGTCAACAGGCGCTGGAACAGACCGCTCCTCAACCACAGGCGCCTCGACAACAGGTTCCTCCACCACACTCGGGTATTGCTATCTCCCTGGAGGCTCGGGTATAGCTCTCTGCACCACAACCTCATGAGCAACGCTTTCCACCGCAGGCTCCGGTATAACGCTCTCTACGACAGGCTTGGGGACAATACTCTTGACGACAGGTCCGGGCGTAGTCTCCTTCAAGGCGGGCGGGCACAGGCTCTTCAACGATATGTGTCCTCTCAGGTGGAACCTTCATGGGAATTGTCGCCGCAACCACAGGAACATTCGCAGCTTTAACCAGCTCGTCCACTGGGGCAATCCTTTCCTCTGGAGTGGGCCATAGTGAGAATTTAATAAACTGACTAATAGACAAAGGCGAACCTTGACTTTGAGCAGAGTGGCAGATTGACGCCCTTCGTGCTTCGGAACTCGTCGCAGCAACAACAGCAGCAGCACCCGCGGCAGTAGCTACACCAGCAATCGCATAACTCGCCGCCACCGCCACCTTCTTATTGTCCTCCTTGGTCAGCCTCTTCCAAAACAGACGGAGGCACGCTCTTCCATTTATCCTCCTTCTTTACGGCTCGAGCGGGAGCGGTACATACTCAGGCTACAGGTACAGCAGTAATGGGGGCGTGAGGCCGCGAAGGATCCTGCACTCCCGTGACAAAGAACTGCGCGCGCGCTCACAGAGAGATGACCTCGGCCCGCGCATCCAGCCGTCTTACCGGGTGATATCACCTTCACCGCTACCACGAGCACCGCCGCCTTCATCGTCATCGGCCTCTCCTCCGCTGCACACACCTTCACCAGCTCCCGAGCCAGAATGAGACGAGCCTGCCCTGCATCCCAATTACACAGTCGAGGCGAAGTTTGCATTCGCGTCGATGGACTGGGAGGCAGAGCTTGACCGGTGGGTGCCGTGCCCATCAAGAAAGAGTGGGGCATGTACGTCTCGCCATTAGTTCCGCTGCAGGACCAGGTGAAGCCGTACTCGTTTGTTTGGTGGTAATCATGGGGAATAATCCAGGTCGTCGCGCGTCTGGCTTCCGGCTTTTCAGGGAGTTTTGTCTGGCTTTTCCTAGTACTTGTCTGGCTTTCCTGCGACTGGTCTAGCTTGTGGTTTTGCGTCTGGCTAGTTGATTTTACGTCTGGCTTTTACAGATGACGTTTGGCTTGTGCGGATGTCGTTTGGCTTTTCAGATAGGGTGTCTGGCTGGTGCTCATACTGTCGGGCTTCATCAATCTCATTCGCACTTTCCTGATATCAACCCAGACCTTCGTGTTATAGTACGTAGGACACAGCTATCTCTGTAGGACACATGGCTATCTCTTAATAGAAGTACGGCTTATCAATCCAACCATTCCGATCTTTCGCCCACGCCGAACCATCATGATCACTGTGGAAGACAATTGAGACACGCTTGCCTGTGTAATGCAGGTTCAAGTGTGTAATGTCGCATGAACGGAAAACCAAAGCATCACCGGTATAAGTTCGAACAACAACCCCAGGTTCAACCATAACCAATTCTGCGCCCGTACCTTCATGAGCAGTCAAAACGAGACATATGTTTTGATCTCCATGATCCCGATGACCACGCGTGCAGGCGTTGAAGTTGATAACAACACCACCCAAGGGGTATACTGCGGGTTGAGAGCCACCGGGCAGGCGGTCAATGTATGCGTCGAGTATGGTAAATTCGGGAAGTAGAACTCGCATCTGAGAAACTTGAGTATCCGGAAGTTTGCAGATATCGAAACCTACCATCCTAGTGAGATAATCCGTAATGGGGAGTAATGCACTCCTGAGGCTGTGCCATCGCTCATCCCCGGCACCCTCCCTTGCCTCACGAGGCATGCTCTGGAAGAGGTCAGAACGTTTCTGCCCTTCCTTGTCCATCCGCCAAGGATCTAAGTCCTCCATAGGTGCATCGTGGCCCTATCAGGAAACCTGAGTATCTTATCTCAAAAGGTAGCAGAAAGACTTACCCGACGCGCTGAACGATTGTACATTGTACAGTGTAATGCACTAAACCGATGAGGTTTTGTGCCCTTCCGAGAGTCTTGGTCTCGAATAATTTCCGGAAAGCTGGTCTGAAGGAGCGCCATGAGACTGTCACGATATTCCTTCGGCACTGTTGGCAGTGATATTGCGAATGGAATACCCTTCGTGTCCAGGAGATGAAGAAATTTATCAGATCTACCAGCATTCAGGGCACATTCAGAAAGTGTTACAGTAAGCGCACATACTCGCTGCCCAGAAGAACACGTCTCTCATATACCACAAAGGTTGAAGGATCGATACGGTATCCCGTTGACAGCTGCTTCTTCAGCTACAAACCGAAACAGTCAATACGGTCGCTTGTGTACGTTCAATAAAGACCTACATGGTTTTTGAATTCCGCTAACGTCTTCGGTTCCAGTGCTAGGGATGCCAACGCTCGCTGTTCTTCCGTGAATGTTCGGGTCTTTGATGCCGCTGCGCCCCGAAGTTTGAATGCATTTTGAGGCAAGGTAAGATTCAGAGAAGTCGTGACCTTGATGTGGTTCGGGCCCTTGACCCGGGATAGCACTGCCAATACATCCTGCCAAAAGTCACCAGTTGTAGGCGCTCCTGTCTGAATGGACATGGGTAATGAAGATGGCGTGGATGGCGGTGTTGGAAGGGAAGATGTCGGTGGTGAGCTTGGCTGTAGCGACAGGATGTCTTGAATTCTCGGACCCAAGGGAATAGGATCTCTTGCTGGTTCGTCACCCTGAAAATCATCTTGCCACATAGCAGGTATACGCGGCGGGAGACGAAATGAACTATCAAGGTCTAAGCGAATGAAATATGATTGGACGCACAACTTACTTCATCTTAAACGCGCCAAAGAAGAGATCAGACGCCGCCCAATCATGGAGGTCAACATGGGGCAGGGTAAGACCTAACGTCTGAGTATCCAAGAGCTGACTCGTATTTAAAGGGAATTCACGTCGAAGGCATAGAAGGAGTGGGCGCAGAATATGCTTGATCAGTGGTGATATTCGTGAACCTGTATTGAAATTAGTTATATTCTGAAAAGCGCCAGTGAGAGAACTACCTTCGGTAAGTTGGCGGAAACAATATCCAACAGTAAGAAGGTCTTGAATGGTAGCCTTCTCAAATGCAGATACTGCTCTTGCGTGAATAATTACGAGTATTAGGTAGACACCACCACCTTGACCCAACATAGCCCACGTCTTCCCGGCCGCATACCAGCGCCGCCAGGTGTCCTGGTCATATGCTGGTTTCCGCGGCTCGAGAAACCGTCGCCAGATTGTTGATAAACAGTCGTTGTTGTCACTTGAGCAATGTCAACACATAGAACACTTGGCTAAAACGGTACTCACCTCGTCTCGTAGGATTGAACTTTTGCAGCCAAAGTAACCAAGGCCATGAGTCGCGCAAATTGGGCGCACGCAACCTTACTGTCAGCGCGATGACACTGATTGGAGATGAAGACAAGACTTCCTTCTTCTCCATTCTCGCTGTTCGCGCCGGTCAACTGCGTCTGTCCGCCTAAGACACTAGTCATCCACGTCCTTCGATAGACCTCATCCTCAAGAAGCTTCAGCCCTTGCCCAGCAGCCCGTAACATGGCACGAATAAGTGGGTCCTTAATGGGCGCAAGATGTGGATCAGCGTACATCACATACGTGGAGGCGGTGGATGATGAAGACGACGCGATGTTTGAGGACAAAGATAACGGATTGTTGCTTTGCAGGGAGGAAAAGGACGCGTCGTTCGAGGATGATGTGTTGTTCAAGGATGATGTGTTATTTGAGGATGCGTCGTTCGCGGACAAGAATGATGCGCTGCTATTGGAGTTGGACATGTGAATATTTGCTGGAGGTAGAACAACACCTCCGCGGTGACAGCTAGAGTTGCTGCGGCTTCGACGCGGGCGCCGGCGCCTTCCTGCGGTCCGACCACGTTCTGGCGCGTACTCTTCGTCATCGTCCTCATCGGGATTTAACCGGCGGCGTTTCCTTCGTGCGCGCTCGCGATCGCGATCGTGTCGGCGGCGTCTGACCATGACCTGAGTGACATATGCATCATAAGACGCGTCGGAATCAGCGTCACTGGGGTCCGGGTCGTCGTGACTCTCTGGTTCGAATTCCCGCTGAGGGCGTTGGTCGCTGTCAGAATCGTTTGTATATGACCTTTGTCGACGAGTAGGGGTAGACGCCGGAGTGAGAGGAATAAATTCTATGCAATAAGGTTGGAGCATTATTCAAGAAGAGAGAACCGAAATACACACCATTATTGGAGCTTTTCTTGAGCTTGGCCAAAGATCCAAAAAGTCGTGGTGTCAGTTGGCCAATGTGTTGAGAAAGGATCTCTTCCAGGACACGAGCCGAGTGCGCGTCCAGGCCGTCGAAGTCCGTGTTGACATCCATGAGAATTGATCAACGTGGTGAGAAGTAAAGAAGGCGTGATCGACGTGGCTATGCAAACGCGATGTCTGTTGAACCAAACATGACGATCACGTTATCTTGTATACCTCTGCTCCTACCGCTACCACACCAAGCGTGCAAGCGTGTGAAGATTTCGACATGTCGAAATCTTCCCGCGCCCCCCAGGCGCCCTTAACGCGCCTCAGTGCTCACCACCCAAACCTTCTGGACGTTGTCACAGGTCGTGACCGACGCACCTTGCCACCAACCACCATCACCAAACGACGTCAACGGAACCTGGAACCCACTCTGGATAATGGCAGTGGTGGAGAATCAGGTTAAAGGTGTGCAATTGTTTCTTTTCACTTTCCTGCTCATAATGACCTGAGGACTTCAGCATTCGCGTCTCTCTTCTCCACGACTACCGCCGGGCCACCCTTCAACCTGTGCGACCTTTCTACCATCGCCAGTCACTGCTGCTCCCGGCCATCCGGCCATCACGCGCCTACGTTCGTGCAGACTGTCACGAACGTCCACGCCGGCACACCCCTCTCAACCATTGTCGTCCTCCGGCTCCTGCACCTCCCCATAGTCCAACCATCAGCACTCACCACCATCACCAACGAGGTCCACACTCGCAACGGCGAAAATATCTTGGCCAACGAGGGCGGCGGACATTCGGTTCCGTCCTTCGCCAGTCACGACTTCTCCCTCCCGGCTCTCATCGCCTCGCCTGACGTCTCCACCTTCCATACTGTTTCGCGTCCCATCTCTGTCGGTCTACCCACCAGTGCATCAACGATTTCCACGCGTCCGAGGACACCGCCATCCATCATCGCCAGCATCGCTACGCCCGGGCAGTAGACAATCGGCTCACATCAAGACCGTGTCGCGTCGGCCTCATCTCATTCCCACGTCGAGTCGACGTTGTTGCCGTCGCTTTAGATGCGATCGTGCCAAAGCGTGACCGCTGAAGTCGTTGATCATCACAAGTAGGTCGCTTCCTCCCATCATCATGTCGCCTCACTAACGCGATTCTGTCCTTAGCTTCCTGGCCTCGACGTCGTCTCTGACCCGCCTTTTGATGCTCG
This sequence comes from Hymenopellis radicata, assembly GCA_015501595.1. Lineage (NCBI taxonomy): Eukaryota > Fungi > Basidiomycota > Agaricomycetes > Agaricales > Physalacriaceae > Hymenopellis > Hymenopellis radicata. The sequence continues at coordinate 9,052 of JADNRX010000594.1, read as the reverse complement.
GGTTAGTTATTTGTTGTCTACTGTCGGCGACGGCCTTTCTAACATTGTTTACAGGTTTTCCCATTGACACGCGCTCCCGCTTTCGACGTTGACAGGCTCTTCGACGCCGGACTCCGACTCTTCAAGGCTCTTTTCGACCACGACGTGTGATCCCAGATGGCTGAGCTTGGTGCGTTGTTCGCAGGCTTTTCGTCAACAACTTTCTTACCTCTTGATATTTTAGTCCATCCTGCACCTGCACGGTGCGTCTGTCTGCATGTACTGTAGCGTTTCGACCGCAAATTCACATAACGGGTCACGGAGGTCTTTGAAGTGAAGCTATATATACACCATAACGGGTCACGGACCACTTTGGCCAGGCACAAGCCTCCAAATAAGGAAATTTCAGGTCCCGCCATAGGCGGGACTGTCCAAATAAGGCAATTTAAGGGTCTGTGAAGCTGTTCACTGTAACTTCAGACCATAACGGGTCACAGGCTGTGAAGTTACGGTCGAAACGCTACAGTATTCTATCAGATTCGACTCACCATGGACGCAGGCGCCGTCGCCCAAGCCGCTCCCTCAGTCACCATGATTCTGACCGACCTTGACTTCATCGCTCAATTCGGTCCGGCTTCAACAATAGTCTTTACCTCAGGCGGGACTAGGTGCTTGGAACCCCCTCGACGACGACTATTAATCCAAGGTACGCCCCCATATCTACACCTTGCATTCCGCACTTACACATTTCGTTACTATAGACGATGGCCGTGACTCGCACACTGCCAGTCTGCGAGTCTATGAGAGATTACAGGTCAGTAATCTTATTAACCTCTTTGTCTACCACTGGCTCAACCGGTCTTCAGCTTCCGATTACCAAGTCCAAGTCTGGCCCAGCTCTATGCGCGCCGCTGGGACACAAGCATCAACTCCTTCCAGCATTCTCGAACCGCCGCTCCTCCTGTCTCGGTGCAACTTTGACCTCACCTTCAACAGCCATTGTCGTTTCGAGCGTATGTCCATGACCCCTCCTCCATTTCAAGATGCTTATCTTCTCTGAAGCGCGCAGAACTTTTCCGGTTATTGGTACGCCTCCAACCATTTTGACGCGTCTTTATTGACGCCGTAACAGGTTCTCTTTCTCCGGAGGCGATAAGAGAATTCGAGGAGGATCACGACGTGGAACCACTGCTGGACGACCCGTCCCAGTGTAACTTCCTTGGACGTCGACGACCTGAGGACGTATATGTGTTTGATCTAGAGAGTGGACGGCTTCCATATCGAATACATCAATGGATATCGTGCACGGGTAGGACTGTAGATTGGAGACATGACATGCAATTTCAATGGTGCGACTGGGTCTGCGCCACGAAGAGGCGGGGGGGACGATCTCTTCCAAGGTCGTATCGTGACAAGGACAGTGCCACCGACCGCGGTGATAGCATTGTAATACACAATGAACTTCTTGTTGTACATTGTTCTGCGGCCTCTAATAAATTACCGTTCATTGAAAGAAGACTCTTTTGACAGGCGCCCAGTTAAATGTCACATTTCTGGCAGGTAGGCAACTCTTCACGAAGCTTCACGAAGTACTGCAGCCTCCCTCTTTTGTTTGTCCATGGGTAGCCTAAATATTCTGGTGCACCAGATTGTGTTTGCAGGATAGGTACTCGGTCTATTTGTACTCTTCCAGTAGATTTCATATAAAAGAGTGAAAGGAGAAACGTATCCAAATTATCATCTTGCTACCTTGCTTCCACTATGACCTCTCGCGCTCCCTTCTCCGAAATTGTCATCGGTTAAATCTGCAACAATCCGGATTGCCCTGCTGGATGTCTTTATGCCTACGTCGAAAACAAACCCGAGGACGAGTGGCGACCTAATGACCACTGCATGTGCTCCTGCAGTCTACATTGGCATGTACCCAAAAAACCAGCCGTACGTACCATTCCGTCTTTGTTATTTTTCTAAGGATATCTTCAGAGTGCGCCACAGAAGCCTGGCACAGCCACCGACCCCGATTGGGAAACGGAAACCGCGGATCCGGCTACCAAGGTCTGTCTTCCTCTTTCATGTAGCCTGAGTTGCCGACTGATTGTCTCCGCTACAGGATACGAATAGGACCAACAAAGTCAATGCTGAAGCATTCCAAGGGACGACAGGCGACACTCTGCGAAAGGCGCGTCAAGCAGGCACTACATCCACGTCGCCCGACGGCAAGACCTACCACTCTAAAAGTTGGCGGTCCTACAAAAGCTCAGCCTTTGCCAACGCACCCCAGAACTCATTCCGCGAGGCTTCCAAGAACCGCGAGGAGCAGAGACGCGCCTCATGTGAAAAGGCAGGGATCTCAATTCCAGAGGACTCGGAGAAGGGGAAAGAGAAAGAGAAAGAGAAACGCAAACCCTTTGATCCTGCTGAGGCGGTACGTTGCACTTACTTGTTGCCCTCATATACAAATTGTGCTCATTTATTTCCAGCGTGTCATGGATCACCTCAAGGACAAGACTGGTCGCGCACCCAAACACGTCCGCAAGAAGAAAGCTCCCGAACCAGAGCCTGCTCATGATAATTGGATACCTGTGGAGTTTGTCCTTCTGCCCGAAACTGCCAAAGTGCACTGCGGTAGCTTTCCGCGCCCCAACAAAATCATGTACGCTGCTCTTCTTCATATCTTGCAGCAGCCTCCGTTAATATTTGTTAGGTTTGAGACATTATCACGTCCGGAAAACAATTATACTCACAAGATTCAACTTCGTGAAACAAGCAACGCAGAGGAGGTTGACGCGGCCATTATGGAAGCGTTTGCAGAAGTAGTGGCTGTTATTCCTGAGGCGGACGATGCAGAGGAGCCTACAACCCGCAAGATTGGAGATCTGTTTCATATATGTGATGTCGTGGCGCCTGAAAAGAGTGGGGCGAGTAGCAAGTTGAGGCCTAACGAGTGGCTCCAAAATGGACAAGCCAGTTTTGCCTACTTGAAGTTGTGAGTTCTACCTTTCCATTCGGAGATTGTCTTTGACCATTATTACAGGGCTTTTAAGCGCGCCCAGCCGTCCGGAATTACCGTTAGTGAGATGCCGATTTGTGTATATCTCTGCATGTGCAAGGAGTTCGAGGATCTTCCGTTCAACAACCCCAATGCCAAGGTCCCGAAAGCTCCCAAAGAGAATGAGCCCAAGAGACGATCCAGAAAGGTAGGCATGCACCTTCTCATGGTCTGTTTATTCTGACACGACTTAACGTAGCGCAAACCTAGTAGGTCACCTTCGCCTACTCGATCGTCGCCCCGCAACAAGAAGGCCAAGACCGATGAGCTCGAGAAAATGAAGGAATCACCTGTTCCACCGAAGAAGAAACGCCAACGTGACGATGAAGAAGAAGTTCCTCCACCCAAAAAATCAAAGGGGCCCGATGTCCAAGGATCTGTGAAAGTACGTTCTCTACCCTATCCGCCTAGCCTTCAATGCTTACTGATCCATCATTCTTAGGTCCTGACAACACCTCCAGAGTTGGCGCGCATCATACGGAAATCGCTTAATACATCAAGTGCCTATATTGGCCGCCATTTCGGAGGTGGTTACGGCGGCAGCGGGAAATGGGTACATGTCATATCTTCATCTGCTTGCTTTCAAAACTTACGAATGAGTAGTACGCGAATAATGTTACTCAACCCTACGATAAGCTGGTCTTCCTCATTGGCCACCTCAAGGGGATGCACAATCTGGTCCGGGACTCCGAATCTCTCAAGTCCAATCCCGCGCTTGCAGAAGAACTCCTGACAACCGACTACGCGTATCTCGAAGCGTTCACTCCCTTCAACGACCTGGTCAAGAAAGTACGCCAACATTCAGATCTTCCCGCTGAGCGAAACATCGAGTTTGTACGGCTGTTCAAAACGGGACCTCACGGTTTCAATCTTGCTGTCGACGCTCTCAGCCATCTCAGCGCTATTGCTATCCGGATTTCCCAGATGTCTGGACTAACACGCCGATCATCCTTTGAACTCGCCGCCGTTTTGGATAACGTCGCCCTCTGCGCAGACAACCTCAGTATTCTCATGGACTACTTCATGAGCAATGTATCCGGCGCCTATTGGTACCCCCTTGGTGGTTATCGTCAGCTCGCGGCTATCGTGAACTTTAATCAACCTCTCATTCGGGAACATCTAGTACGTATTTCATTATGCAATGTCCTCACAACTAACATCTTCCTTAGCCAAGAGGCGAACATCACTCCTATCTGCACAACAGTCTTTGTCGTCTTCAAGATCTACTCACATCTGACACTATCCCAGCATGTGCCATTACCGACCACCTAGAGGAGAATTTCGGCCATGCCACTGACCCGGCAAGAATGCGCATCGACATCCTTCAGCACGGACAGTTCGGACTTGAACTTCTCCTCAAGATCCTTCACCATTTCTTGATCAACCTACCAATCAACGCTCAGTATGATGCGAAGTTCAAGGTACTCGGAGACTTTTGTATGGCAGTCGCCTGGAAGGTTTGTAATGTATTGAAGGTATGCCTTATTCTCTCAAGCTGTTTTCGTGCTCATTATGTTCTTCTAGCGGCCGCGCTTCTACAATCAAACCAGACCTCGGAACGTCTCGAGTTCAGAGGTAAATAACTGTTTCATGTCACTGTAACTGTTGACACACCAATCCTTAGGCCAAACTCAACGCGTCTACGGGGAACGAGGAACCAGTAGACAGTTGTGATAACTTTGATAGCGGTACGTATGTTCTATCACTGTTATCTATATAATCTAACCCACTCCTAGTTCTCGAGAAGTGTCCTGACGGTCCAGATGAACGCTGGTATATGGAATTGATTGTTCCCAGTATGTATTTGATTCCCTATTTCGTCTGCATTTTTCTAACAGTTTCTGCAGATACAGCAGCCTTTCGAGCATTCATGTTTCCCTCAAGTATACCATCTTCTCCACCGGCTGGCAATAGGCATTCGCCATTGCCCATGGATGCAGACATGGCTCCAACAACTCGACAACCAGCTACCTCTGAATTGGTGGATCCGCGCCTTGTGAGGGCTTCCGTGTTTGCTGCCGAAATCATGCCTTGGGATATTTTACTTATGCGCCTCAAAACGGAGTTCCCTCACCCAGTCCGCGATATACGAAACAAGTTCATCAAGGATGCGGCAGTAGGGCTGAGCAAGAAGAAGCAATGGGTGGCCTCACAGCTTGTATGTTTCATTGTGACCTACCTAGTTTCGCGAACTCATTGCGCCTCTCCAGACCTATCATCCAGATAAGAACAGCGATAACAGTATTCATCAGGGTTCCATTTGGGAACAGATTTGTACTCAGCTCAACAGTGCCATCAATAGAGCATACGAACGAGGATTTTAGCTTGTACTTTGTATTATCTACCTTTTCTTGTAATCTCATATGCGCCGGCGCCTATTCGAGCTATAGTCATGTGATCTAAGTTCAACTTGCCCTTTTCCCATCATGAACGCTGAAAATCAACGCGACCATATTCACCAATTCCTCGCTCATTGTCATCACCTCATAAATGAAGCACGCTTCATCATCACCTCCTTTCCGAATGCTGACATGGGTGCCGTCGAACGTCTTTCCCATCAGCTCCAAGCCGTCCGCACCATTGTTCTAAACATCGACGACGTTCACCTCTCTGAGGAGGATGTTGACAGAATGGTCCTTACCCTGGATGCCCATCTTCAGGACCTACAGGATTTCATTGACCACCCTCCTCCACCTCGCGCCGATCACATCCCTCGCGTCTACACTGGTAGTGCAGGACGACCAGCGTACTCCTTCAATCTGGAACGCGTCTGCCTACTTCATGATCTTGGCAATACATGGGGAGACATAGCTCGCACATATGGAGTTGACCGAAAAACCATCTTCAACCACCTGAAGAGAGCCGGATTATCTACGGAGCCCCAGGAATTCACAGTTATCAGCGATGAGGACCTGGACGAGGTAGTTGCAGCCTTCTCTTGTCAGCATCCTTTTACAGGATCTGGGATTCTTCGGGGTCATTTAAAGTCACTCGGGATACATCTGCCGCGAAAGAGAATACAGGAGAGTCTCAGAAGAGTGGATGTTCTCGGTGTCTTGACTAGGTAAGTTTGTCCATTTTAACTAGGGATTCTCTGAAACATGTTTTAGATGGCGTAATGTCACTAAGCGCCGGGTCTACAAGGTACGCGGCGCGAACGCCCTATGGCATCAGGACGGCCACGAGAAGCTGAAGTTTTGGGGATTCTGGGTACATGGTTGCGTGGACGGACACTCGCGGCTGATGGTATACATGGAATGTCGATCTAATAAACGAGCTAGCACCGTAACCAGTGCTTTCTGCAGGTGTCAGCATGCTTGGATGGCCGAGTCGCGTGCGGGGAGATTATGGGCCGGAAAACAATGGAATAGAGAACCGAATGGTCGCTCACTGGGGTGAGCTTCACAAGGCATATCTACGCGGAAAGTGAGTGTTATATTCTCATCACATTCTATGTACTGATTATTGTTCCTAGATCTACGCATAATGTACGAATCGAACGAATATGGGTCGATATTCAGAAGGACAGTCTTGAGGCGTTTCGGCAGATCTTTCTCTACTTGGAACGAAACGACCTCTGGTCCAAGGAGAATCCCATTCACTGTGTCTGTCTCTTCCTTGTATTCCAACCTCGCATTCAAGCCTCACTCGATCGCGCCAAGCATGCATGGAACCACCATCAGATCCGCACAGCACGTCACAAGACACCATCGCCATGTATGAACTGAGCCGGGAAGAACTCATGGTACAAGGAGTATGGACAGGCGATGTCGGCGATGATGTATCATGTGTGGATGGGTACTACGGTGTGGATGGTGTTGAGGATGATGGCATGGAGATTCCTACGGATCCCACCGACCCGAACACGGCATTGAACGGGATGAAGATATCGAGGATGCGCGCATCGCTCTTGGTGATTTTGATTTTGAGGAGGAGGATGGGAACTGGGGAATTGAGGTTTATTGTCGCGCAGTTGTACTACTACAGGCCGTATCTGATAATCAAGATGACTCTTCCTGAATTCTTTGGTTGATCAGAAGCCTCGACCAGTACTGCAAAGGTCAGATAGACACTTAGTACAACAGCCAGACACACATAGAGCAAGCCAGACATAAATAGAGAAAGCCAGACATAAAACACAAAAGCCAGACACGAAAGGCAAACCTAAATTCCTCTAAGACTGAAAGTTGAAAAAGCCAGACGCGAATTTGACAAGCCCGACGCTACTTGAGAAAGCCACACACTTGTGGGAAAGCCAGACAGATTCCTCTCAAGTGCCCATGAACGGCAAGCCAAACGGGTGAAAAGCATGCAAATTGGATTTTTCCCCACTATACCGCCCATACGTTTGCGCCTTTTTCCAACAATTCTGGCCCGCCACGCATGGAACCATCTTGCTATTCGGATCGCACACAAACGCTCCCCACCTGCTTTGTACCTGCTTAGCCGGGAACAGTTGATGCTCCAAGGCGTCTGGACTGGCGACGTTGGTGATGACATTCCTTGTGTCGACGGGTACTACGGGGAGGAGGGTGCAGAGGGTGCGGTCATTGAGATCTTGGATTCTTCAGGCACTAATGGTTCGCTTAACCGAGATGCGGACAGTGTTGGAGAGGTTAGTGTATTGTTAGCTTGGGAGGACTTTGATTTCGAGGCTGACAGTGGTAAGGTAATTGGGGCCGTCTTACTTGTTGTGGCGCATGTTAGCACTGAAGAATAAATTACCTTAAACATAAGTGTCTAAGTACCTAACTCCAAAGTACCTAAGCAGCCCAAAAGAGTAGTGTGACAGCCACAAATCTATCTGGGACTGAGATTTCTGAAAGTAAGACTGGCAAGTAAAACTGAGATTGGTTGCAGAAGTGGGATTAGTACAACTTGGAAGTTCACGCTTCATTTTGCTCAAAAGTGGTACTAAAAGTTGTAAAACACGGTAAAAGTAGTCAACTTGGATTTTTCCCCAGCATTACCCCCATACATATCTATACTTGGTCTCACAGGTATCCACTTCGTCGGTGACGCTAGTACCTTCAAAACCATATAGTAGGTCTGTCTGCTTTCTTGCTACGTTCTTATATCTGGTATTGACATTCTCATTAGGGTACTCGGCCTTTCCAACGAGCTGGTTTATCCCAGCGGCGCCTAAAGAAACTTACGTATGATACAGCTCAACATAGACGTGCGCATAGTGCTGTCTGTACAGCTTTCAACTCTCTGTTCTACCTATGGCCGTCTTTATGGGCGGTATAGTGGGTAAAAATCCAATCTGACCCGCTTTCACACTTTTCAGAGGTGTGCCTGTATCGCTTCCTTCGACGACGTCTGGCTTTGCCGCTCGTGTCTGGCTTTTTCAATTCGCGTCTGGCTTTGAGGATTAGTGTCTGGCTTTCTGAATTTCTTTCTGGCTTCCGAGGTTGTTGTCTGGCTTTATGGGTTTAGGTTCTGGATGCATCGGGCGGGGCGCGCCGCTCATTTTAGTCACCTTCCTCTTATGGAACTTGCCGATCACTGTCTCTTTCCAGCCCTCATCTCCGCGCAGATATAGACATACTGGGGGAGTGGGGCAACTCGGGGAGTGAAGATCCTGTCAATCCTGCGCGTCATGTTTCCCTAATTTATGTCTCCCTTACCTTCCAGGAACATAGATTTGACACCGCCTCGGAGTCTTCTCACATCATCATTTATCCTGGGACACATTCGGCATTCAGCATAGTAGATGCTACTCGACGTTTGAGGTATGACCGTTCTTTGCAGTATGATCTATCGTGTTGTTATAGCTCTCCGCTGATTTAGTTATTTCAGGACTGTGCCACAGGCGTCAACGTGGGCTGGAGGCCAAGAAGAGCCGTCAAGACACATTCACTTCACTCTACACTGCATGCCACACCATCACCTCAGTCATGTTGGATCTGCTTCACATGTGGCCGACTACTGAGAGCTTCACATGTATCTTGTCTCCAATCTGCTTCAGCGGGCTGGCACTCGCCAATCTGTGCTATCAACGTCGTTCTCAGCCGAGCACCG